>BSBK01007668.1:0-37500 GCA_027943335.1 Chamaecyparis obtusa | reverse complement strand
GACCCCATACTTGCATCTGCATTTTTTGTATTTATGTTTGACATTCCTGATGTGGTTGAGGGATGGAGTTGTAGTTACTTCCTTGTGAGATACACATGATCGGTTGATCCTCGTCATTGCTTGTTTATAATTATACATGCATGTACATGCTCATCTTTTATGTGGGTTTGCAAGTACTGAGCATTGAATTTCTCAAATTTCCAAGATGAGTGTGCCCTATCACAAAATCTCAAAGGTAAGAGAGGTGAGATAACATACAATTCCAAATCTTAACCCAAGACATTGTTTTCCCTAAAGATTGAGAAATTATCTGTTTCTACAATCCAAATTATTTAAGGTGATGTAAATTCATGAGCCCTTCCTTGGTGTTGTTTGATATGAGTTAGTTAATTTTCATGTTTTGGTAGTCAAGTGAATTTGTCTATGTGAATTATTTTATTTAAATAATTAAATTAGGAGTAATTGTAAGACTAGAATAGCTATATTTATGAATGTAGAAATATTTGATAGAGAGAATATTTAATTATTAAGGGTAATTAAATACTTTATTAATTAAAAGATTGAGTTAAAGATTAAATTAGGAATTAAAGGGTGTAATTAATTATTAAATCCTAATATAAATTAAAGGGCATAGTTTTTTATTAAGTAAAATAGGTTTTATAGGGCTCCTGAAACCCACAACAAAATAAAAGTCTTGAGAAAGTTAAATAAACCAACCAAAGTAAAACATCTGAAAGTAGTAAGGATAGGCCACCACAGGATCCGAACAAGAAAAAGAAGAGAAATAAAGAAAAAATAGGGAAAATAGTTATGCTAAGCTCCTGAGCATAATCACAGCATTGTTTTCAAGGGCTTCCATCAGTTGAACCATATCTTTAACATTCTACACATGGGATTCTTGAGGATCAATTTTCTCTCTGTTCTTCCTAGTTCTTGCCCTGGTTCTCTCCCCTGGGTCTTCCATCTGCTCCTTGTCTTCCTTCTTAGTGCTCAGATCAGTCTTGGGATTCATATTTTCATCCATCTTTTTGATCAATAGTTTCAGATTTTTGTTGGACGTCTTAACGATATTAAAATTTTGCTCTACCACTCCCTTAAGGGTCTTTTCCAGACTAATCATTTTGGACTCCATGTTCTTGACCCTAGTTTCTAGGCTAGGAGAGTACTTTATTATCTTATCTATATTTCCCAAACCTTGAATTTTAGCCTTGATGTCCTCTATCTCGTGGTAGAGCCACTTAAAAGACCGAAACTGGTCCAACATGTTGTTTTTGGTATTGTTGAGAAAATCCATGTCCATCTCCCTAGCTTTGTCCCTAAGAACAACCAAAGCAAGGTCAATCAATTCTTCCTTATGGACTTTTCCATCTTTGTCCTCCAGAATCTCTGGATAGACAGCTTCCCTGATAATGCCCATATTCACAGTGTTAATGTTAAAATTTCTCCAAACTTTTTTTCCCCTACCAGTGTCCTGACTATGATACTCCTCTCCAGAGGTTTCTTCTATCTCATCAATCCTTATGGGTGATTGATTGGTGCCCTTATCATCTTTTTCTTCAGTCTCAAGGGCTTGAGTTTCCATCTTAGTACCTGGGGATTTGGGAGGAGGGGATTTTTCCTCGTTGATGGTGATGTCAACTGACAGGTGGATTGGGAGGTCCTGCATAGGTTTGTGAGAGCCCTCTATTTCCTATTCCTTCTTTTTTGCTGGATCCAAAATAGGGTTTCCCACATCAACTTATGAAACCATTTCTTCCTCCTTTTCATTATATTCTTCCTCTGAATTAGAATCCTTCCTGTCCTACTTTCTAGAGGGGAATTCTCTTTTGATGACTTTTCAAGGCCATTTCTTGGAAGGAGAGTCCTTGCTCAGATTCTTGGCCTCAATCTCCTCACTATCATCCAAAGGGATGCCCATAGAAGAGCTAGAGGACATAATCTAATATAGAGTTATCACTTATAGCCTTGCTAGCCCCAATTTCCTTGCCCAAGATTTGGGTTTTAAAGAATTCATATAGAAGAAGGATAAGTCCTTCATATAGGGTAGGATTTGCAATTTTCTTATCTCTAAAACCAGTTATATTCTTATTCATAGAAGAGAAGAGATAATACGGAATGGAAATTTTGACATCATGCCTAAAATGATTAAGCAAGATGAAATGATAAGTTTGGATTTTGTCAAACCTAGTGTCGAGGGTAATGTAGTAACAAAGAGCCCTCATAACATACTGCCAGCATGTCTTCAAACTCTTGGGGAGGTACTAGGTGTCCACTTTGACAATGGCGTTCATCTCTGTATCATCCCTCATGAACTTTTTGACAATAATATCAAAAAGTTTTTGGTCTCTGTAGAATTTTTTCTCAACGGTAGGAATCCTAGTAACCATCGAAATGACTTCCTCTGTAACAGTGAACATCTTGCCCTCAATCTCCACTGACCCGTCTTCCCAAGTTTTGATGAAGATGTTGGTGATGTCCTTCCTATGTCCATGGAGGCATTCAATAAATGTGATTACCTCCCCTTTCTATAATACATCCTAGATTTTTGTTCTCTTCTTCAATTTTTCTTTGTCACCTTCTAGCTCCCTTCTTAACCTTTCCCCCACCATGACAATTGGGATGGCTCTAGTAAACCACTGGTTTTACCTAGAATATCTGCTAGCCTTATTTCTAACATCATCAGCTTCCTTACTAAAGGTAGCTTTTTTTAAATGATTGCAAGATATGGGGAAGGGTACCCTTACTACGTGTGGAGGCAACATATAATTAAAACTGAAGAAAATCAACCACAACTCTCCTTGAGTGAAATAACTTCTACTAGCTAGCTTGTAACAAAAATAATTATTATTGGTTAAAGCCGTGCTACTTTGAAGATTGTCACCTTTTAGGGAATCCATCTCACCATTATGGAAAGTTTTGTAATTATGTCTTGAGTGATAAGTCTCATTGCTGGCATCCTGAAGGATGGTCCAATCAACATCCTGAGTGGCAACAGAGATAAGGTCAAGGATAGACAGGTCATCATCTGAGAAATAGGTCTAGGTGGCACAAAAGTTTATGACATTTCCAAGACCAAATCTGCATCTAAGAAATTAGCCATGGGAGAACCAATGGGTGTTGCACTATTGAGAAAAATACATAGCTGTCACCATCTGATCTATAGCACTAGGACAAAAATTTGTGCTTCTAACTATCATCTTGATTGAGCTAAGGATCTCACAAATGACCTTTGATGTGTCTAGCATCTTTTGCTAGGACTGCAGACCATCTAGATGGTTCTCTGGGTACCATCCATAATGTTTCTATAGGCTTCCTCTAGCCCGATCTAGCTTTCCCTTTTTCTACTTGGGGATTTGAGTTTTTCTCCAACATCAGCTCTTTTTTTTCTCCTTGTGGCTATCGGGGAAACCGGAGATGGATCTCTGCTTTTTGTTCTCTTTTTTACTTTGAACTCTTATTCATCCCTCTTTTTCCTCTTTGTATTTGGCAAAGAGCTCCTCCATCTTTGTGAGTTGTTTCAGAGAGATGGAGCCCAGAAGAGGATCCATTTGATGGACTTTGTTAGATTCTTGTGTCTTTGGATAGTTGCTAGAGAGTGGTAGACCTACTAATTTGCTTCTAGATGGACTAGAATAACAATCATCTAGGGGGGATTCAAAGGAATCTGGGATGATGGAAGAAAAATCAGAGCCAGGGCAATAATCACCACCTTCCCCCTAGCCTTTTTCATCAATGTCTATAATGGAGACTTGACGAATTTTTACTTCCAAGTTGATGCCTTCTGACTGGGGAGACCCCATTCGGGGAACCAAACTTTCTTGACCAGGTTTGGATTTCTCTATTTGTTCCCCAGTTTGAGGGATATCCTTGTCTACTTGTGAATCTGATAACCCCAGTTGTTCCTCTAGATTGTCCTTTTTTTCCCCTACTCTGTTGTTCTCTGGGGCTGGGAGAGGATTGTCTAGCTTCCTCTGGGGTTGTTCATGAACATTGCAGGGCTTGCTATTTTTTACAACTAGAGCCTTCCTTTCCTTTTCCAAGTTCATGTGCCCTAAACACAATCTGGCTTTATGTCCCACTTTCTTACAGTGGAGGCATGTGAAAGGTAAGCTTTCATAATCCATCTTTTGCAAGTGTTTACCCAGCTTTGATTGGAGAAAAATGATTTTAGGAATCTCTTGGCCCTCTTCCACCCCAATACATATTCTTGCATAGGTGAGGCGACTTTTAGCCACAGTCACTGGGTCTATTGAGAGAAAAGATCCAAAGGATCTAGAAATACCATCAAAGACATCTTCAACCCAAAATTCAAGAGGGAGTTCTGGGAGCCGAACCCACACAGGAGCCTAGATGAAGAAAGAATCGTTGAGGTCTAGCTTTGGGGTCCATTTCTGCACAACAAGGGTTGCCTTGCCAATCGAGTAGGTGCCCTCACAAAGGATTTTGTCAAGGTCTTCTTTGCAAGAAAACTCAAAAGAGAGAGCCTTTTTCCATGGCCATGACAAGGAATTTCCCTTTAAGCCCCCATTTCTTTTTCACAAAGACTCTGACAATGTCTATGTTGGGTCTAGATCCCACAAACTTACCCACAAGAGTGTGATCCATTGAGGCAATGTTGTGATCCACCAACTCATCAGGAATTCTATGATAAAGTTACCTTTCTCTTTATCAGAAAGATCCTTAATAGAAGGGAAGGAAGACTTTCTTGATGGATGGATGCCAAAAAGTGTAGACCAATGGTGTTGAGGGGCTTTACCACTCTGGTCCTTTGCTTGACTCTTTGGGGCCGAGGGGGAAGATGAACCTTCACCCGCTCTGACCCCTTTTCCAGGGTTAATTTTCTTGACTCTCGGGTCCCCATTCAAGTTCTCTTCTTTTCCCACTCCCTGATCTGCAGAGACGCTGTGGCAAGCAGCAATCTGAACCTGTTGTCCATGAATCCCGTCCACGTTCAAGTTCAAATTCAAACTTCCTCCCACTCACCCGATGTCACCATTCTAGTGTTATGTGTTCTTGTTCTTTGTGGTTTAATTAAAGGGCGTAGTTTCTTTACTTAATATTTTAGTATATTAGTTTGTATAGTTAATTATGTGCTAAAGTATTTATTCATTAATTAAGTAATGATATGTAATTTGAGTGGCACATTCGGTTTAAGTGAAAATTGAATTAGAATTTAAAGTTCAAAGTTGAGTTAGAAATTATAATTAAAAAAGTACATTATTTTATTATTTAGTTATTTTATCATGCAAAGTGAATTGATAGAAACTAGGTAGAGAGAGTTGAGTTCTGTGATAGGGTTTTCATGTTTTAGAAAACCTAGGAGGAATAGGTCTTCTTGATGAGGGATTTTTTGGGTATTATTTTTAGTTACATCTATCAGGATTTGAAGGAGCTCTTGGATGAATTTCAAGGATTTTTTAGAAGCTTGGATTTTGTAGGCATCATTTTTAGATTGCTCGAAAAGCTTGGATTTTAAAGGTTGAATTGGGTCTTTCTTGGCTTTGAATTTTTAGATGTTGTTTCATGTAGGGTTTGAAACCCTCTTTTTGTAAATTTCTTCTTCTAAAAAGACTATATGCTTCATGTTTGGGTTTGTTTATGTGAATGATTTGGAATTGGATTATGTTTTAAATTAGTTTTTTTTAATGAAATATTAAATCAGTTGATGTTAAATCAGATTTAGTGTTTGGTTTAGTGGTTTGAAAAACTAGGATGAAATTTTAGGAAATTGTGTGAGTCTTCTCAGTTAGGATATTTATCTATAAAAGATACATAAATATTTTTTAGTATTTTACGTAGAAATCTTATTTAAATTTGCATGTGAAATTCTTATTCAAGGGAAATTAGATAAATAAGAAACCCTAGTACCCACTAAAATAACACACACACACACACACACACGAGGTTTTGATATTTTATAAAATAAGTAAATAAAGAAAACATAAAATAAACAAATAAATAAACTTACTGGAAAAACACAGTCATATTTTCGTTAGTAAAAAAATATAAAAAAACAAATTTGTTTAAAATTAAAATAATAATTAAAAGAAAAAAATAAAAAATAAAAATATGTGAATGGTGTTGGGGCTGATAAGCGCTCTGCCCCACCCATCATGTTATGTTTTTGAGAGATTTTTAATGTTTAAAACAAACTTATTTAAATTAATAAGGGTTCCCCCTTTATCCCACATTACGTAGGTTGTAGGGTATGGGAGGTGAGGCCCCACCTCTCTCTCCACATATTTATTTTTATTATATTATTTTTAATACATGGAAAGGGTAGTGGGGGCCACATACCCCTCCCTTAATAACATATTTCTTTTATACCAAAAAATAAAGTCCGACAAAATTTTGGATACAAAAGGTGAATTTGAGGGGAATGTTGGTGACATGGTGGTTTCTACTATGGTGATGTCAAGGAGTTAATCTCCTCCATGTGGTTTGTGTTATTTTTCCCTCTGCAACTTATTTTCTTTCCTTTTTTGCGGTTGAGTGTATATTTTCCCTAAGACTTTATTGCTCCTCCTCATCACTCGTGTGACCCGCCCTTGGCCCCCAATAGAGCTAGAATCAGATGGAACAACCTTTATTACCCCTAACCCTACTAATTCAACCCACTCAAACCTCAATAAGTCCTTTGTAGAAATGGTTGCCCCAACTGGTAATGGTGTGCCCTATTCTATGAGATTTCTTTTGATTCCTAGAGGAGAACGACCCAGTGAAGAAGGTAAGAGCCCTACCCTTACCTCGAATGAATTCTTCATTTCACCAAACAATGAAATGTTGAATTAAATAGCCATGGAAAAAATTAGGTTAAGTGATACTACTATTGTATTTTCTTGTATTGATGTGGAAAAGTGTCCGCCTAGGAAATTCCTAGATGATTGGTTTCATAACCTATGTAATTTTAAATTAGGGCTTAAGATTTCATTCTATAGGCAAATCCAAAGAGGTTTATATATTATTTTCTTGAATAACCATGAATCTCATCTTGAGGCTCTTAAACGACAGTACTGGATGGTGGGAAAAACTTCATTTTGTGCACTTGCTTGGACACAGGAGGTGGTCAATGAAGAAGCCCTTGTGATGTCTTTCCCTAGATAGGTCATCCTCAAAGATGTCCCTCCCTTCCTCTAGCATTTCCTACCTCAGCTTCTGGAACCATTTGGGAAATTAGTCTAGATAGATGAAACCTCCAGATTGGTTCCCAATCTTGATGCTAGGATGCTTATATCAATTAAGCCTAGGGTTGATATCCCACCTTGTCTTAACCTTAACATTAATGGGGACATCTTTTCTTTTCCTGTGGAAATTATTGGTGGGTTAAATTCTTTCTTCCTCTGCAAAAAGGGACATCTTAGAAAGAATTGCCCTATTATTAACCAAAGGAAACCTAAATCTAATCCTTTGGAAACTGATGGAAATCCCAATATAGGCAAGGATTCGACTGCTAACCCACATAATCCTAAAGTGACTCAACATGATAAACGCCCTAAAAATTTTCCCACCTCATCCTTGACTCTTGGTTCTAAATCTGATATAATGATCCCAACTATGGCTGTCAACACAATTGGAGTCACTGAGCCCTATAGTATTAACTATATTTCCAACCAAAACCAAATGGAATCAAGATTTGATGGTTTCCAAATGGTCACAAATAGGAAACGTAGATGTAAGATTGCTCAACAACTTGCCTTGGAATAAATTTGGGCTATTAATCAAAACACTAACCAATTTTTGATCCTAAAAAATCACCCTACTCTAATGATTGAAGATGTGCCAACAGAAACCCAAACTATGAGAAACTCTATGATTTTAAACCAGGATGGAAATGATAGTAGAAGGGTTGGGGTTGGTTATATTACCATGAGGGATGACCTTGGAGAAAATATTAACAAATCTGTGTCTCCCAAAAGCCCTGATCCTAATCTTTCTGTAAGGCATTCCCTTGATGATATCATCACCAACCCCCTAGCTTCTATGCTTAATGAAATAGAGGATAATCCAGTTATTGAAGTTATTTATACTAACGGGGGACCGAAAAACATGAAATTTGACCCTCTTCTCCCTGGCTTTCCAGAAACCCATGTGTCTAGATATAACATTAGAAAGAATCCTGAATTTACGATTGACCAAACTGACAGAAGTGAGGATGATGATGATCTCATGAAGGGGTGTCCCACAACTAAGAAAAAAGGTAGGCCTATCAGTTCCAAGAACAAGAAGAATATTTGAGATAATAATGCTCTCCCTACCAACCCTCTTAACCCTCTTTCCCCATGAAATTCATCTCATGGAATATTAGAGGCCTTGAGTCTCTTGATAGGAAGTTTATTGTTAAGAGATTTTTGAGTTATCATAGTAATACTGATTTTTTTATGCTTCAAGAACTTAAAGTTGTTGAGTTCTCTATTAATATTTCTCTTGACTATATATGGAATGATGCAATCAAAATATATACTAATCATTCAAAGGGAAAGGGTGGATTTTATTTTCTCATTAACCCTAGTTGGGTGAGATATATTAAAGATAAGGGCACTTGGCCATGTAATAGAGTGGCCTGGTCTATCCTAGATATTAGAGGTTCTTCCTTTGGTGTGTGACCCTTATATGCTCCCAATAACTTTAAGTACAGGATCTCCCTCTAGGATTAGTTTAATTCCCTCTCAAATATCCCTTAATTATAATCATTTGATCCCCTTGATGGCCTCAAATCTAAAACTTCTACCCTCTGGTATACCTGGTGCAACT
This sequence comes from Chamaecyparis obtusa, assembly GCA_027943335.1. NCBI lineage: Eukaryota > Viridiplantae > Streptophyta > Pinopsida > Cupressales > Cupressaceae > Chamaecyparis > Chamaecyparis obtusa. The sequence continues at coordinate 28,749 of BSBK01007668.1, read as the reverse complement.
TCCAACAAGGGCCTAGCTGGATATACTCCAGACTTGATAGGTTCTATGTCAATAAGAATCACTTTTCTTTTTCTCCTAACCATCTAGGGAATTTTGTCTCTATCATCCCTTCTACTCTCTTTGATCACTATCCCATCATAGCTAATATTAATACTAGGGATTCCATCACCATCAGGAACCCTTGTAAGAAGAAGTTTATCCTCAATTCCTCCTTGTTAAAAGATCAGGACATTCTAACCACCATAAGGATGGTTAGACTTTTTAACATGCATAATTAGTTTCCCTCTCACACTACTAGATAGAATATTAATGTTTCCTCTTGGAAAAAAACTATTCAATCCCTTGGCCAAAAGAAGGCCAAGGATTATAGATACTAGGAAAACATTCTTAGTGAATGTCTCCACTTTTCTGAATGGGAAATCCAATCGAATCCTTCCTCCCCTACCCTCACTAAACAAGTTTCTCTGGCTAGATATTCCCTTAGGAAACACCAAGAAATTAAAATCAGGGGTGCCTTCATCAGAGCCCGAAACCACTGGCTCCAATATGGAGACAAAGGCTCCAAACTTTTCTTCAACCTTCTGAAGCATAAACAGAACAAAGAAAGAATTGACAGAATTATAGTGGATGATAAGGAGCTCTTGAACATAAATGACATCACTGATGCATTTGAAATGTTCTATAAGAATCTTTTTACCTCAAAAGATAGTGAGGCTTCAAAGGATATTAGGAATAAATGTTAAAATATCATCCCCAACATTATCTCTAAGATTGATTCCCTCCTCAAAACCAGAGTTTCCCTCCAAGAAATTACTAATGTCATTAACACACTCAAAGACAAAAAAGCCCCAGGCCCTTATGCGCTTCCCGTTGAATTCTATAAAGATAATATTAACTAGAAAACTAAAGACCTCCATGAATTATAATTGGAAGCTTTTCAATTTGGTACCCTTGGGGAGTCCATTAATATGGGCATTGTGAAACTTATCCTGAAAGATGGGGATAAAGCCCTTATTAAAATTAGCGACCAATTAATCTCCTCAATGTCTCCTATAAAATCCTTGCCAAAATCCTTGCCTCTCATCTTGAAAACATCCTTCCCAAGTTCATTTGTTCCACCCAAACTGGCTTTATTAAGGGTAGATATATCTTGGAAAACCTTGTCACTAGCTGGGAGTCTATGGAATGGGCCAAATTTTCTAATCAAAATATTGTCATGTTCTTATTGATTTTGAGAAAGCTTACGATAGGGTGGAATGAGATTTCATCCTCATGATGCTTAGTGATTTTGGCTTCCCTAGTGAGTTTTGTAGATATGTTCAAGTCCTCCTCAAAGATGCTTCTTCCCTAATTGAGGTTAATGGGAATATTTCTCATCCTATCCCACTTACTAGATCCATTAGATAGGGTTTCCCTCTCTCCCCTGCTCTATTTTATCTCCTCAAAGATGATACCTTATCTCCAAGAGTGCATGATATTAAGCTGCCAGATGAGTTTGAGTTAATTAATATTCAGTTTGGTGATGATACTTCGCTATTCCTACATCTCTCTAGATACAACATTGAGTGCCTCAACCAAAAACTAGATATCTTTGGAAAAGCCTCAGGTGCCTGTATCTCCAGTTCCAATTCTACCTTGCTTGGGTGGAAAGAGGAACCCCTGAACTAGCTTCAATAGTTTGGATTTTCTTGGAGAGGACCTAATAAAATTGTTAGATATCTTGGTATCTCATTCTATGTTTCTGCCTGCCTTAAGGATATGTGGCTCTAGGTTAAAGAGAATATTGATAAGAAAATCAATAAGTATAACAATAGGGTTCTCTTCCTTGTTGATGGGGTCTAAGTCTACCAAAATATCCTATCCTCCTATAGCATATACTATTCCTCTACTCGTCCATGTTTATCCATTATCAAATTTTTGAAATTCAAAAGTCCATCAGACGTTTCCTTTGTTCTGATGGCTAGGGTAAAAGAAAGGCCCACACGGTTAAATGGAGCTGGTGCCATATTGACAACAAGCTTTGAGGGCTGGGTCTTAAAGATCTTAGGTTGCAAGTAATTTCCCTTTCTACCAAATGGATCTTCCATGCCCTGAAAGGCCAAGAACCTTGGAAGATTTTGATAAGAAATATTCAAAATGGTGTCCCTAAGTCTGCTAAGTCTTGGAAGGCACTCCCATTCTGTGATTTAGTGGCTGGTTGTTTCTCTATGTCTGTCCAAGGCACATGGGTTTTTAAATCCATATGGAAAGCTTGGGATCATGTGCGAGGATTTATAGATAACTCTAACTTTGACTATAATTACACCCTGCATGGGGAACGTTCGATATGGTGGAATCTCTACCATAACAATAAACCCCTTGCCTCAACCCAAGGCTATTATACTAGACATTGTATAATAAGGGCATTAAATTTATTATGGACATCTTGGAGCATAATAACCTTATCCGCTGGGAAACTCTTAGAAATAACTATGGCCTTCCTGAATCTCACAACATAACCTCCAACATGATTAAGAATGCTTATGCTCCCCTTAACCTTCCCTGATATACCAATGTTGATTCCCACATATTCCTCTCCTTCCTCTAGAAAGATGGATCCCTCCTCCCTAAAGGTATAGCTAAATACATCTATAGGTTTCTCAACCATGACACCTCAGTTACTGATCACATCAATTCCCTTTGCTATATTGACACTAATCCCTTTGATTGGCAGAAAAGCTTTGAAAAGCTTTGGAAATATCCCATCCCCCTGAAAATTAAGTACTTTAAGTGGCAACTCATACTTGATAGACTACCTATTAGAAGCCATCTTGTGGACAATGACACTTGCTCAGTTTTTAGGATTCTTGAGACTATGAGACACATTTTCTTTGACTATATCTTTTCCATGGAAGTTTGGTTGATGTTTGGGATATCTCTTACTGAACATGTTTGTACTCTTGATATTATTACTGGTTTCATGCATAGGCTCAAAAAAGATGAAAATCTGTTCAGGAAAATCCTTTCATCTTTTATCCTTTGGTTTATATGGAAATATAGAAATAAGGAAAATTTTCAAGGTAATGGTAGAGCTCTTACTGGTTTTCTTAAAAAAATCATTCACTTTAAAATTGTTGTGTAGGTATGTCATGTGACAAATTTGGAAAGGGAAAAGCTACTGAGGTTCCTCAGAGATGGACATACCACTATGTTCATCTATGAAATGAAAGATGGCTTTGAGTGGGCTAGCATTGTGGAAAACTAGACTGCTTTTGATGATGCTCTTAAGAAGTTGATCAAGGAAATCAAGGAAAATTGAGGTCCCTACTTTGACAAGCTCGAGATGTTTACCCATATCCTGGAGCAGAAGAAGGTGGTTTGGATGGAGGCCTCTCAAGAAAGGATCCCACTTGGGTGGAAAATTATGATGATGTTCTTCAATAAGAGAATTATTTTTGCTAGCCTCATTTTTGTGGTTATCTTCATGAGAACTATTATATACTTTGTTAATTTTGTGACTCTTTATGTGGGATTACACTTTTCTTATCTTCTATAATGTATTGATTCATTCTAGTACTTTTGTGGGTTGAGGTGTTGCCTCCCCCTTCTCACTGTATAGACTCTTTTTTTATCCCTTGATATTTAATATAGAAAAAAGAAAGTCCTCTTTTTTATTAGTTAATTTAGTTTGTAATATATTTAAATTAAGTTATGAATTAAGTTTATTTAATTTATGAGTTAATTTATTTTAATAGTTTATTTAATTTAAAATTAGTTTATTTATAAATGGTTTAATGGTTAATTAAATTATTTTAAATTATTAAATTTTAATGTAATCTAAGATTGGATTAAATATAAAATTTTTTTATGTAATGTTAATTTTCAGATGGGATTTATTTATAAGTTGATTAAATTATAAATTAGTTTGGTTGTAAATTATAAATAATTCAATTAATAATGATAATTGACTTCGATTATAATTCTTATGATCATACATGGCCAACAAATAGTGGGTATATGGATGTTTTTTTTTTGTTCGTGGTTTATGGGTAGTGAAACCCTATGAAGAGGTTTTCAAACCAAATGCCTGGGGAGTATTTGTTTTTGCATTTGGATTTTGTTGCATTTTATTTGAGAGTTGTTTTGTGGTTTTGTTTTTTCTATGGTTGCATATGTGTTGTTATGTCATGCATTATGACATGTTGTATCAATTCAATCTTTTAGACCCAATCTTGTTCTATGGAAGCTTAAGGTTATGTGAAGCTCCTTGAGAGTGTGTTTTATGATATTTTGGTTTGAGGACCATTGTGTGTCCCTGAAATATTTTTTGGACGTGGATTTGATCATTATACCTTTTGGAACCTATGTGGTTATTTATGATTGTGAGCCTAGGGGAGGTTAAATAGGAGCATCTTAGGGGAGTGGATTACAATAGGGGTCTAGGACCCAAAGTGGACAGTATGAGGGTAACCTATCATAAGTTTAGTTAACAAGTGATAAAAGAGTAATTAAAATTTGCAGAGTTCATTAAAAAGATTATTTAGAGATTATGCCTCACCCATGCCTTGAGCGCTTGTTTAGGCTAAGGATGGGAATGGTTTGATATGTGTAGAGAGTAGGTATGATTAGAATTCCTCATGTTCTTCATAGGGTATTCTAGTTCTGCATGGATCGTATTGAGGGTCTGGGGCCTAGAGTGGCCAGTCTATGGTAACTCCATGCTACAAAGAGATAGAGATGTTATCTCACAAGAACATGAATGGAATTCTCTCTCATTTGAGTCAACATAATTGGGAATAGATATGGTTCATACTTTGTTATAAAGTAAATTCCACCAAGATAACTGAGAGGGGGGTGAATCAATTATTTGATAAAAACAAATTTTATTAGCCTTATTAAATTTGAAACATGTAATCAACAAAAAAAACAACCATAGAAAGATAATCATACACAATGAAACTACAAATGTAGACTAGGGAACCTCTTGATCAAAGAGTAAAACCCATTGGGGATGATACCCACAAAAGATTTACTAATATGAAAATTCCTTGTGAGAGGATGGACTTTGTAAGGAGTCTTATGAATTAAATTTAGTACGTATTAGTCCTTATTAGGAGACTTTGAATCCCTATGAGAAGATTCTAACCCTATTAGGAGTTAAGGAAGGAAGAAGGACCCATTGTCTAAACATCTTCAAGGGAAAGACCAATGAACACACTATCCAACTGATCTCTGTATTATCTAAACAAAATAATACCAATAATTAATGATCTCAGCAACTTCTCTTCTCTCTTCTAACTGTGCAAAAACTACACTAAATGCTTCACCAAATCTTACTACCTGATCTTCTCACATCGCATCATATATCAATCACTTCACATTCACATCATATACTTCTCATATTATCCTCACTTGCAATTAAGGAAAATCATCCTTCCTTTATACCATGCACAATGTTTCACAATTGAGTTGGCCAATTAGGATTAAGCAATTACAAAATATAAATTATTATATGTTACATAATATTTCCATAACCAAATAAGACCGTTGGCTCACAAAATTAATAAATCTTCACACCTGCAACCTCTGACTATGCTGTCTCATCCAAGTTACCTTTGAAATGTCTTCAAGCTCTATATAACTTTGCATGTCTAGATTCTATCCCTGTCAGGAGATATAATGTGATTATTACAAACCACTTCTCAGGAACATTGATAGAATATAGTTTCCACTAAATTACCCATAACTAACACAAAAAATTTAATTTCCATACGTGCTCTTAAAAATGATATCGAGACACCATAAGGAATATGTCCTCAACTCCACATAACTTTATATGAAATTCTCCATGTGCGCTAATTCAAACTTTGTCTTCTTCTCTATTAATCTCTAGTATAATCAGTGTGTCGACATAAATTAAAAACACAAGCATGAATGAAACATGCAACTAGTACATAACTACTAGAATACTCCTCCATATGACATATTTAGCATTTATGCTTAACAATCTTCCCCATTGGAATTGATGGAAACATAGATAAAAAAACATCCAAGTTCCAAGAATACCAAATTGCAAATCTATTGTTCTGCATTATCTTTTCAAATCCTCTTCATCAATCATCAAAAGTTTCCTTCTCCCCAATACTTCACTTTTTCAAATCATGTTCATCAATCAGATGTTTTTCATGTATCCTTCTCCCCCATTGACATCAATGACAAAGTAAACATCACTATGTCAATTCAATACAAGCTCGAATGTCTTCTAGACATTGTTTGAAGATACCTTTTACCAAAGAGTCCTTTATGACTCAACTCAAAAACATAGATACTCCCCCATAGAGGAAGCATCAACATACAATCCAAAAAGATAGTACTTTATACCACTGCCTTGATGCAACTTTCTACATCACTACTCAAAAATAGCCTGGGGCATAACCCCAAGCATACCTCTCAAATACTCAAATGTATCTTTAGGTAAGGGCTTTGTAAATATATCTGTAATCTCCTCCTTTGTACTGATATACTCAAGTTTCACTTCTTTTTTTGCAAATTTCTCTCTTACAACATGATACTTGCTCTCTATATGTTTTGTTTTAGATTGTAACACATGATTATTAGACATACTTACTATACTTGTGTTATCATAGTGTATGATAATAGGCTCATTGAACTTGATTCCAATATCCTTAAACATTTGTTTCATCCATATTATCTGATTAAAATTATTTGTTGCTGCTACATATTCTTCTTTTGTTGTACTTTTTAAGATATAATTAATTGTTTCTTGCTTAGCCAAGAAACTGATCTTCCTTCAAGAAAAAAATGATCCACCACTTGTACTCTTTTTTTCATCCACACTACCTCCCCAATCCACATATGTATAGGGAGATAGGGTAAAATCATTTGATTTATCATTCCAGAACCCATAATCAATTGTACCTTTCAAATATCAAAATATTCTTTTTACTGCTACATAATGTGTTTCCTTAGGATCAACTTGAAATCTTGCAACAATACCAACTGCATGTGATATATCTAGTCTTGTATGAGTTAAATATTTCAAACCTCTAATCATAGATCTGTAGTTCCTTTGTTCAATTATAGGAGTCTCACCTTTGCTAGATAGCTTATGACCAATTACCATAGTTTTACCAATAGGATTACAATTTTCCATACCAAATCTCTGTAATAATTATTTCAGATACTTAGTCTGAGATAAGAAAGTACCATCACTATTCTATACAATTTGTAATCCTAGGAAAAATTTCATTTCTCCAATCATGCTCATCTCAAATTTTATCTTCATTTCATCAAAAAATTTATCACTCACTTCATCTTCACCTCCAAAGATTATATCATAAAAAAAATAACTATAATCAATAAAACATTCTCCACTTCTTTCAAATACAAATTACTATATGCAGTTCCTTTAGCAAATCCCAATTTTACCAAATATTTGTCCAATCTTGCATATCAGGTTTTAGGTGCTTGTTTTAGTCCATATAAGGATTTGTTTAGTTTACATACCATGTCTCCTTCTTGGGTCAAAGGAAAACCATCTGGCTTACCAATATAGACTTCTTCTTCCAATTCTCCATTCATAAATGATGACTTCAAATCCATCTAATATACTTTGAATATCTTATAAGCTACATATACCAAAAACATTATTACTGCTTCAATTCTTGCAATAGGTGAAAATATTTCTTCAAAATCAATACCTTCTTGTTGTGAGTATCCTTTACATACCAATCTTATTTTGTTTCTTACAACTTCACCTTGTTCATTCATCTTGTTTCTAAAAACCCATTTAGTTCCTATAACATTTGTGTCCTTAGGTCTAGGTACCAATTCCCAAGTATTATTCTTTTCAATCTATTCTAATTATTCCTTCATTTATTGAATCCAATTGTTATATTTATAGGATTCATCAGTAGTCTTAGGTTCAATTTGAGAAATCAAACATAGTTCTTCTTGTACCTTATTTCTTGTCATAACTCTTTTTTCTTTACTCCCAATAATCTGATCAGCAGGATGATTCCTCATCAAATTATTATTAGGTTTTACTCTCTAAATTCTTGCTTCAACTCTAGGTTATGATCTTGGTTCTTCTCTTAATTCCTCAACATGAATCTCATTCTACAAATCATTGTCAGTTTTGTTAAAATAAATCAACATTTTCTTCATCAATTTTAGGATAGACTTCTTCATTTGAATCATAATCAAGTATTCTTTCCTGAATTCTAAATTTTTCATCCACTTTAACATTTGTGCTCTCAATAGTAGTCTTAGTTCTCTTATTAAAATATCTATAAGCTTTGATTTTCAATGAGTAACCAAGAAACATACCTTCATCACTTCTAAGATAAAACTTACCAATATAATCATCTCTCTTAGTGGAACACTTACTTCCAAAAATTATGAAATATCTTACTAATGGTGTATGTCCAAACCATAATTCATAAGGAGTCTTGTTTGTATCTGCTCTGATATGTACTCTATTCATTGTATTCACTTCTTCTCTCCATAATGTCTTTCTTACATCATTCTCCAACAACATAGCTCTTGTTGCCTTAGTTATTGATTTGTTTCTTCTTTCAGTAATACCATTTTTCTCAGGTGTTTTAGGGGCTGAAAGCTATTTCTTAATGTCATTCACTTCACAAAAAGTATTAAATTCTTTTAAAGTAAACTCTCCACCTCTATCAGATGTTAAACATTTAAATTCATTCTCAACTTTGTTCTTAAGAAATATAAACTTATCAAATGCTTCTAATTTTTCTTTAAGAAATGTTACCCACATCATTCTAGTAAAATCATCAGTAAGAATCATAAAATACCTTCCACCATAGAATCCTCTAGTTCTTGTGGGACCACTCAGATCTTTATGAACAATCTCCAATTTTTCTATTGTGGTGAACTTCTTACTGGGAAAATAACTTATTTTTTTCTTTTCCATAACACATTATGTGCATACCATGTTAGTAGGTGTCACAATTTTAGGCAAATTTCTTATTGCAAAGGTGGTACTTTCTTTCACAATGTTATCAAAGTCTATGTGAGAATATTTTGTGTCATAACCAACCATCATCAACTTTAGCAATCAAACACGTCATCTCAGTAGGATTCAATAGAAATACATTACCTCTGGTTCTTGCTCCTGTTCCAATCATCTTACCATTCTTATCCTAGATCACATAAGTTTTCTCAGTAAACAAAACTTGATATATCTTGTCAACTAACTGTCCAACACTTACAAGATTATTTTTTCAATCCAGTCACAAAGTAAACATCATCAGTGTTAGTCTTTCCATCAGAGTAATAGATCATGATCCTTTTATTTGGAAAAGTGTATTATTTCCAACTATAACAATTCATCCATCATAATTATTTAAATTTATAAACTTATTCATACTGCTAGTCATATGATGTAAAAAACCACTATCTATGATCCAATCAATTTTCTTTTCAACTTGAGATGCTAAAGCTTTTTCTTCTTTAACTTTAGTTTCATAGTTTTCTTTTTTTATTGCAACAAATCCTATGTCATCACTTTCGTTATCACTTTCACTTAAGAATTTGTCAATGCTAGCTTCAAATTCTTCATCATTAGCATAATAACATTCTTTATGTCTTCTAAGCTTAAAATTCTTCTTACATTTCTTCACTCTCTTAGGACACTTAGATGTAAAATGACCATATTCTTGACATGTCGAATATTTAAAGATTTTCTTATCTTCTAGTTCTCTTTTAACAAGCAAGGCAATTCCTTCTTCAATCTTTCTGTCTTCTTCAGTCTTAGATATGCTACTACTAGCATAATCTCCACTGATACTTGTACTTCTTGACAAAGTAGGGAGAACACTAAGTGTGTTGAATGTAGTTTGAATTTTGGGAAAATCTCCAGATTGTCTCAAACCTATCTCCACTTCTTCTAATCTTCCAAAAAGAGTCTCTGGTGAATTTCTTAGTGCAAGGTATGACTTGTTCAATCATCTGTGTTGTCTTCTTAAATACTGGGGTTAGAGTTTTCAAGATCTTCCATATGATTTCATCCTCATTCTTATTTCCTTCACAAGCTTTGATACCTACAATAATCTCTGATATTCTACCAATATAAGTTCTAATAGATTCATCTTCCATCATATTTTCTTCTTGAAATAAACATATCCAATTTTGTAATCCAATTCTCTTAGCATGTTTATCACCTTCAAAAGTAGATTCTAAAGCTAACCAAATTTCATGAGATGTCTTTAGAGTTTTTACTTGAGTGTATTCATTCTTAGGAAGAGCTTACAAAAGTGCTTCTCTGGCAAGTATGTTACACATAAATAGATCTCTTTCTTTCTCAGTGCAGTCTTAAATTTTGTCTTCTTCAATGATATTCTTGTCATTCTTTGTAATCAACTAATATTTTGGTGCTAAACATAGAAGATGTGTCTTCATCTTTTCTTTCAAGCTATCATAGTTAACTCCATCAAACTTAGGACTTTCATTTATGAAATGACTCGACGTAGATCTCATTAATCTGTTAAATTTTTCCTTCAAGGACATATGGCTCTGATACCAATTGTTAGAAAGTAAATATCACCAAGATAACTTAGAGGGGAGGTGGGGTGAATAATTTATCTGATAAAAACAACTTTTATTAACCTTATTAAATCTAAAACATGTAATCAACATAAACAATAACCACAAAAAGATAATCATATACACAATGGCACTAGATATATTGATTAGGGAACCTCTTGATCAGAGAGTAAACCCTAGTGGGGATGATACCCACAAAAGATGTACTAATATGAAAATTCATTGTGAGAGGATGAAATCTATAAGGATTATTATGAATTACATTTAGTACATATCAATCCATGTTAGGAGACTTTGAATCCCTATGAGAAGATTCTAACTCATTTAGGAGTTAAGGAAGGCAAAAAGATCCACTATCCAAACAACTTCAAGGGAAAGGATCACTGAACACACTATCCAGTTGATCTCTATATTATCCAAACAAAATAATACCAATAGTTAGTGATCTTAGAAACTTCTCTTCTCTCTTCTGACTATGCAAAAAAATCACCAGATCTCACTACCTGATCTGCTCACTTCCCATCATATATCAATCACAATTTCACCTTTGCATCATATACTTCTCATTTCATCCTCACTTACAATTAAGGAAAACAATCCTTCCTTTATACTGTGCATAATGTTTCATAATTGAGTCAGCCAATTAGGCTTTTACCAATTAAAAAATATAAAATATTATATGTTACATAAGATTTCCATAACCACATAATATTGTCATCTCACAAACTTAATAAATCTTCACACATGCAACCTATGACTATTCTAACTCATCTAGGCTACATCTGAAATGTCTTTAACCTCTATATAAGTTTCCATGTCCAGATTCTATCCATGTGAGGAGATATAATCTGATTATTACAAACCACTTCTCAAGAACACTGATAGAATAAAATTTCCACTAAATTACCCATAATTGATCCAAATAATTTAATTTTTGTATGCACTCTTAACCATGATATCAAGACACCATAAGGAACATGTCCTCAACTCTGTATAACATTATATGAAATTCTCCATGTGTGCTAATTCAAACTCTATCTTCTTCTTTGCTAATCTCTAGTATAATCAGTGTGTTGACATCAATGACAAACATAGTCATGAATGCAGCATGCAACTGCTACAAAACTACTAGAATACTCCCCCATTGGACATATTCATCATTCATGCTTAACATACTTATGCTAACCAAACCAAATTGGTATTCGAGTCACCCATAGGGCCTAGTGAGTCAAACTTACATGCCAGTTTCGTTGATCAAGTTAGCTATGCTAGGAATCAGATGGATCTAGGAAATTGTTAGGGAGACCTTGTAGACACTAAATTTCTTGTCCCTGGAGATTTTTCCCCCATATCAATGCCTTCAAACCTATCACTTCTCTCCCACTCACGTACCACATGACCTTATTGATTAGTCACAATAGAACAAATAGCCTACATTACCTTCCTTCTAGAATGACTATGAGATATCCTATTACCTCAATACCATTGAACCAATGGTTTATCTAAAGAGAAAAATGTAAATCAACATGACTAAGACAAATATGAAGTACCTTAGTCACAAAACTAAAAAAATGAAAAATAATAGGTGCTCTAATGGAAAAAAAAACCACTTTGTGGTGGTGTTAGAGCTAAAAAAAAGTAAAAACAAAAGATGTATCTAAGGATGAAAACCTCTTGAGGTACTTGGTGGCCTTCCTAGTTACTTATAGGAAAGATCTTCAGTCTTCATGGATCCAACACAAACTATAAATCTTGAAACAATAAAATAACCTCATCTAATACATTTAGCTCAATCTTTGTCAGCAGATCAAAGACAATAGCTCACTAAGTTCTTTAGAAGGAAGAAGATAAATTTTTATTGGACATACACATGCTAGGGATGGACACTAATCTAATTATGTACCATATTTCCATAGGTCATGGTATTAAGCCAGTGAAATAGAAGTTGTGAAAAATGCATCCACATATAGCTCTCATGGTCAAAGAAGAGTTACAAAAACTCCTAACTTCTAGATTCATAAGGGATATTGATTATGTTGAATGGATATCCAACATTGTACCTATTTCTAAACATGATAAATCCATTCATGTATGCATAGAATTCTGAGACCTTAACAAAGATTTCCCAAAGGATGAATTTCCACTTCCCAATATAGACATAATAGTGGATATGACTGTGGGCTATAAAATGTAATCTCTTATGGATGGTTTCTTGGGATATAATCAGATCAAGATATCTCCTAAAGATCAAGAAAATACTACATTCACATGTGCATGGGTGACCTTTTATTGGAATGTCCTTCCATTTGGATTAAAAAATGTTGGAGCTACTTATAAAAGAGATATGGCCACTATATTTCACAATATAATGCATTAAAACATGGAAGATTATGTGGATGATACCTTCGCTAGGTCTAAAAAGAGGAATACACATATTGAAGATTTGAGTTTAATATTAGATAGGATGGAACAATTTTAGCTCAAATTGAATCCTAAGAAATGTTCTTTTGGTGTCATGTTAGGAAAACTACTTGGGTACATGTCATTTCAGCTAAACAAATTCAAATCAACCCTGAAAAGGTTGAAGCTATAAAGGAAGTGTCACCACCAAAAAACATAAATCAATTAAGGAGTCTGCAAGGATACCTTGAGTCCATCAAAAGGTTCATATCTTAACTTGTTGAGAGTGCTCAAACTTTTAATAAAAATATACACAAAGGAGCTACATGTAAATGCAATGAAGAATGTGAAAAGAGTATTCTATAGATCAAGGAATATTTGGCCAAACCTCCAATCTTGGTGCCTCATATCCAAGGGATACCACTTATTTTGTACATCTCAACAATAGTTACATTTTTGGGGGCATTATTGGCACAACAAGATGAAAATGAGAAAGAAAGAGCTTTATAATAGATCAACAGAACATTGGTAGCTTATCAGATCAATTACAATAATATTGAGAAATGTTTCCTTGTGGTATTTGCATCTCAAAAACTCAAACATTACATGCTAGCACATACTACACAACTTATCATGAAAAAATTATTCATTTAAACTACTTACTAAATAAAGAGACACTTACTGGTCGATTGGCTAAATGGATATGATCCTTTCTAAATTTGACATTATGTACGTTGATCATAAGGCTATAAAAGGAAAATAAATTGATGACCAACTATCCAAATTTCCTCCACTAGATGATGCTCCTGTACAGATTGAATTTCCCAATGCATCCATGTGTAATACCCCAAAATTGGTATCTCGATATTCTAATCAATTTTGGTGCATTTCTTCAAATTTCTACATCATCAAAGTCCTATTGTACTAGCCAATTCTGTCTCCTAATTGACCCTACTTGACCTAGTGTCAAATGAAAAAAATGCTAAATTTGCATTAATTACATACTATATTTAATTCCAAAATATCGACATTTATTGGCTAAATAAACTCTATAATTAATTAACTTAATTATAAAGTCCTAGCACTTTAATTAAATTAATTTCACCCCCTTTAGTTAATACACATCAAAAGGAATTAAATAATTATTTAGTTCTATAAATGAAATATCCTCACTTGCATTTAATTATTCAAGAAATTAGAAAGGTCACCCATGTGGCAATATTTCATTTATTTTATTAAATAATCCCTCCAATTTGTTTCACCTCCCACCAAGGAAATGAAGGGTTGACTGTTTCTTTGCAAGAAACTCTCTAGTCTCCACTCGGGCTCTTCTATATTAGAGACCTTTCTTTCCTCATTTGAGAAGGAAACTTTTGAGTATCGAAACTCTAGTGAATTGTTGTCTCACCTTTGCATTCAAAAGCTATTTTCATATTGCATTTTAGAATAGTCTCATTTTAGCATAATGTTGCATTCTCATGGTTTAATCGAGTTTTCTTATTATGTTAGTAGAGTACTCTCATTTATTACTGTAATACCCTAAAATTGGCACCTATTAAATTCAATCAATTTCAGTGCATTTTCATCAATTTTACATCTCCAAAGTCCTAATTTCCTAGGCAATTTTCTCTCTCCTACCTGACTGAATTCGACTTGATGTCAATTGCAAAAAACCCTAATTTGCATTAATCAAATATTAAAATTAATTCCTAAAGTCTTCAACTTTTATTAGCTAACTTACCCCTATGATAAATTAATTTAATCCTAAAGTCCTAAGTACTTGGAATTAAATTAAAATCTACCCTCTTTAGCTAATTACCCATAAAAAGGAATTAATAATTACTTGTTATTTGAATGGACACTAATTTTTGAATTAATAATTTAAGATATTCGAAAAGTCCCCTATGTGGCAAATTCCATTCTTTTAATTAAGTAATTCAATGCTTTTTTGTCTCAAATGGGAATGAAGAGTCGGGAGTTTCAAATCAAGAACCCCTTCATTCTCTTCCTAGGCTTTTCTATTTAATGAGCCTCTTTTCTTCATTCAAGATAAAAAATTTTGAGAGTAATTAAACTATAGCAATTTTGTGTCTCAATTTCAAAGCTTTTAATTGCATTTTATTATAATTCTCATTTAGCTTAATATTGCATATTCATATATTTGGTTTGTTTATTTGCTCATAGCTTAATCTAATTTCTATTTCAAGTTCTTTAGAATAATTTGCATTCCATATTTCTTTCCAAGCTATCTAGATTACTATCATATTTATTTCAAAGCATCTTAGATTAAATTGCACTCATTCTAGCTTAATTTTAGTTTTTGCTTATCATCACAGCTTTTGAAAATCCTCCATTGTAGAATCGGTCTTATGGTTGTTGGTTCTCCAATCTAAGAGTAATTAAACACCCCATCTATATAGGAGGCAACAGGTCACTTCACGATGGATTTCAGATTGAGTAATCCATACTCTCTCTTGTAATTTGATCATGTGAGTAATGACCATGTTGTGTGTGTAGTTGGATTTGAGTTCCATATTCCCCTACATACATTTTGGCACCCACCATGGGCCAAAAAGATCAATTTCTGGCCTCATTCTCATTTTTTTTCTAACACAAAATTTAAGCTCTGTCGTGCATCTGTACTGTCTGTGTATGGATTCTCATGTCAGAATCTAGAGTGTGTCGCCTGAAGATTTTCTCCCTATAGCATAGTCTCATGTGAGCTGATGCATCCTCTTGCGGTGCCCTATAATTTCTCACACACTATGGAATACTTCCTCGCGTGAGATTTGGATACAGTGGTTTAAAATTTTTAGTTTATGTCTTTCCTATTTCATATTTCTGACAATCTCCTATTTGCTACTATTTATTATTTCTCTATTATTTTCACAGCGTAACAATTTTCTGTAGGACTTTTGACCAAGAACATAAAACATGCTAATGGTTTGATTGCAGGATGATAGTCGAAGACTTGCTAAAAATGTTGTGTTTGTTTCTTGCTTTCATTCACATAGTCTAAATAGGGCTCTATTAAAATTTCTTGAGGATTTTGATAGTGAGTAGGGAATTTGGCTCTTCATTACATGGAGGTGATGACCATGAATGAACCTAAAATCCTAATGATCTTACTAATATGAAAAATTCTTGGGGAAGTGGAGAAAGGTAGTGAGTCTTTATACTTCTATTAGCCAGGGGATTATGCTCTTCTCTCTGTGAGAGAAACAGAAACCCAAAAGATTGTAGTTGTGGAGGAGTGAAGCTAACTCAGTGATGAATCTTCTTGATGTGTTTGGGTGAGGAAATGGGATAGAGAATTATGCTCTTGTCCCTTTGGGAGAACCAGAAAATATGACCCCCGAATCTAAACCAAGTCCATTGTCACCTTTAGAGGGCCTGCTGAAAGTTGAGCGTCCAAGAATGAGCCAAGTGAGTACATACCTATCACCAGTGATTCCACCTCTCTCTAATAAAGAACATTTTGTTGAGTCTAAAGACTCAAAAACCATGTTAGCTTCCTTCTAAAGACTTTGACTATCATCTTGAGGAGGCTCCATCTATTATACTGAGTGGCACTGCTCCTAGCCCTACTTGCGGAGGTGTATGACTTTTGGGTGTTGGTGTGGTTGCAAGGCCTCAACCCTACATCGGGGGCACCAAAGGTTAGCATGAATAGAAGCCTATTAAAAAAAACTTTCCTTATCTAGTGGCCTACCCAATTCACCTCCAAAAGGAGTCATAATCTTTGCGTAGGGAGGGGGAAGAATCTCTCTCATAGATTCCCATCATAGGCATACACCTGGACACTTGAAGGTGGTTGTGACACTAGCCCCTACTACAAGGGTAACCTTTGAAGTACACTATTGAGTCCTTGGAAACATCTAAAACATAGGCACCCTCTAGGGGGTGACATGGCTATGTGAGGTGCACATATGCGCATAAGCAATGGGGCAAAGGTTTTGTCTTCTCACCATTTTTTTTGTAGGGCTAAGCTATGTGTTTGTTATCAAGTCTTAAACATTGTCCAATCATTATCAAACAAAGACTCCTCTTATGCTATCAAGTTTCTTTGTCCTTGATAGGTCTGTTAACGACTGCTTCTTGTATCACAACTGCTTGATTTGAACTTTTGTGTCTTTAAACGAATGCTTGAAATCCTAAAATGAGATTGTTGATTAAACTATTCTTCAAACCTGTCAGGAAAAAAGATTTTTTGTTAGACATCAATTCAGACTGTACCTTAAAATTCAACTTTAACCTCAAAAATTATGTTAGATTATCAGATTTTACACTTTTTCTATGCGAAGTTTCACACTTCAGAGAACTTTCTTGTGCGAGACTTTGTTCTCTCGCTCAAAGGTTGGTGTTCTCTTGCATAGCCTAGTACTCTCATGCGAGACTGTAGCCCAGTTTACAAAAATAGAGACCTGTTTGCCATTGACTGTTTGACTTTTTATCTGATTTGCTTTTTGTCTGAGGTCTATTTTTCTACTTTTCTATCATTCACTATCAGAAACTGGTTGTTTTGAGTTAGGAATCGATCGATCTTTTCTTTGACTCGTGTCATCTCTCATTGGTTTACCTTATCTCTTTATGCATTTTTTATCTCGTGTTGTGACAGTCTTATCTAGGCTATTCTAGCCACCTCTTTTGACAATTCGTACCAGGTCCATCTCGCATCTTGTCTTTTCTAGCCTTTATCTCCTTTGCGCCATTCTTAGAGACCGAGTCTAGCTTTATCCCGAGTCCTCTCTCATTTCATCTTCGTATATGACTGTCATGACTAGAAGTGGAAAAACTTATCCCATTCAAAATATTGATCAAGGTAGAAGCAAACCTCCTAATCAAGAAATAGATCCTCCTGAATCTATTGCGAAATCTAAACTTTGTGAGATATCCTTGATTTCCTCATTGATTACTTTGAAAGATAGTCCATCTCAACCATCACCTCTGATGTTTCAAGAGTGTTTTAATCCATTGTTTGAAGCGCAACCTAGTTTCTCATTTCAAGACCAAGACAACTCATAATTCCAAAACAACTCATTGTTTCAGAACTTTGGAAGACCTCTTCCTCGAAATAATCCTATTATCATACCTATTGATCCTACTAAGAATAGTTCTATCATTGAACCTAGTGATACTATTGAAGATATCTTCTCACCTAAATTTGTTAAATCTTTTGATCCTCTTCACTCACCAAAGGTGACCGTGGCCATGCCCTTTCAACACTAGACATATCATTTCATTGAGAATTTGTGTACTGAACAAGCTTACAACAAGATGGGAGATCCGTTTGATTTCCAACCGGGTAAGTATAGTCAAACCTTTGATAATCTCAAAACAATCAATATCATGGTCAATCCTCTAATGATCCATGTCATGCTCAACCTCAGAATGAGCAACCTCATGGTCAATCTCAACATGACCAAAATCAGTCCCACAATGATGATCAATCTCAAAGAAAACCTCAAGGTGATTGACAACCCACCTATTTCTATCATTCTCCTCCATTTAATCAAACCAAGATGATCAGCAAGAAGATCAGATTCCAAGTATTTATGAGATTCTTGGAATGAAAATGAAGTGATAACTTAATAGGATATAGATGCTGCCAAAGCTAATAAGGGTCTTATTAAAATGATGGAGATCCTTCTCCTAGAGGAGAAAGAAAAGTACTTCCTTGAGTTAGCTAAACAAGGGCCAAGTTACCCCAAGACTATCAAGTTGAAACACTCGTAGCTAAGGAAGAAGAAACTGTGACCGCAAAGTTGCAAAAGATGGTCCGAGAAATGCAAGATTAGATTAGTCAACTTGTGAGAAATAAAGACAAACCCACTCAACAATTTATGATGGAAAGTATTTTTCCTTTCCCTTTTTGATAGAAGTCTTCATATGCCACCTTTTCTCAGAGGTGTAGAACTCCCTAAATATGACAAATACTTGGGTACAACTGATCCCCAAGATCACTTAAGGGAGTTTGGTGCATTGTCTATGGAATTCATGCATGATCAGACATATCTTATGCGCTTGTTTCCTCATAGTTTGGGTGGACCAACTATGGAATGGTTCTCTAGATTTCCTACTGGTATTAAAACTTTTGATGAAATGGGTAATCTTTTTCTCCAACACTACTCACATAAATTTAGCATCTGGTCAACATCTAGGATCTTTGCAACTTAAAATAGCAACAAGGAGAATATTTTCCTAACATTTCTCCAAAGGTGGAGACAATTATGTAAGAAGTGTCCTCATAAGCTACCAGAGTCTGAGAGACTCGACATTTTCTTGGAAAATCTTTTCCCAGACTTCAGATACCAAGTACAATTGCAAGGTCCTCTCACTTTTGATAGTATGATCAAACAAGCAGTGCAGATAGAGGCCTTTATGATCAAGAAGGGAGAATTAACTTTGAAAAAGGACAATAAACAAGGATTCTCCACAAACAAGGATAAAGGAAAGACTACCAATAAGAATAGAGATGTAGTAAATGATGGAGTGGTGGATAATGTTATTGTGAAGCCTTCAAAGCTTACTTTTAATCTTATTTCTAGTATACAAGTGGCTAAGGATGTCGAAAAGACCACAACGGATAATCAACAAACTTCATGATTTGCTAGGAACAAACCTTGGGCCTCTCGACCCAAGCATGATTTCACCTCTTTGGGAAAGCCTCTTGATGTGGTCTATAAAACTCTTATAGAGGATCAGGTTCTTACTCCTTTAGTAAAGCATACTTATGACCCACAACCACGGCCTCATTGGTGGAATGATAATGCTTATTGTGACTATCACCAGAACATTGGTCATAAGACTTCTACTTGTCTCCAACTGAAGCATAAAGTTCAAGATCTCATTGATAATGGTGACATCCTTGTGGAGAACCATAATAAGAATTTGGATCACCAGCTTTTAAGGATCCCTTCCCTCCTCATGAGAAGGGTGAGTCTTCAAATGCCAAGAATAGCAATGCTAAAGTCAACTACACGTACACTAATAATGACAATGTTATTGGTATGATCAAACCTATCGAGATAGAGTATTGTGATGTGATCACTTCTAGAGGGAGCGACGATGCTCCCAAATCTAAGACTCCTTTTATCTTGCATAGCTCTACATCTCATTCATCTAAATATGAACAATCTCAAGACTGTGCTAATGTTGTCACTTGATCATGAGGAAGAGTTATGTTGAAAGGTCTTGATACTTCTACATCCACTCTGAAACAAACTATGGATAAGAGACCTGATACTTCCTCATCCACTCTGAAGCAAATCATAGATAAGACTTCTGTTGGCCCCACCAACAAAAACATGAAATCTATTCCTACAACTAGCTTGGCTAGTTATAACATTTTAGATCAACTCTAGCGAACCAATGCTTAGATTACCATCTTTGAGTTGTTGAAAATCTCACCTGCTCACAAGCAGATTTTGGATAAGGCCTTGCTGAGTCAAACATTCTGAAGGATCTCGATCTCAACTGGTTCCAATCTATGGTGGGTCATTTGACTTCACCTCACTATCTATCCTTCTCTAAAGAAGATGATCACTCTTTGAGTCACCCACATAATGCTCCCTTTCATATAGAGGTCATGATAGGTCCTAAGCACATCCACTGAGTGCTCATAGACAATGGTGTTGGTCTTAATATCTGTTCTACTAAACTGCTCACTCAGCTAGGTTGTGATGAGAATTGTATAGATGCTCGTAAAAATATTACCATCAAAGCTTATGATGAGGAAGAATGCAAGTCCCAAGGCTTAGTTGTGCTACCTATTTGTGTAGGTCCTATTGAGAGAGATGTTACTTTCCAAGTGCTTGATATTCCTCTTGCCCACAACATCTTGTTGGGTAGGCCTTGGATTCATGAGATGTAGGCTGTGCCATCCACATATCATCAATGCATTAAGTTCCCATTCCGTGGGGTGGAAGTCATTGTACCTACAAATACCAATTTCTCTTGCAACACTCTTGCACAAACCACAGATAGCTTTTTTCCAGCAAATAGAGAATCCACTAATTTTTATGATGCTAAGTTGAAAGAAATGGAACAAACTTTGAGACTTAAGGATACAGGCATGGGAGAATACCGAATGGAACCTATGTTATCATTGCCCGCTCTAACTCTATCTCCACACTCTTATGGGAGACCATCTGAGGAAAAAAGATGTTCTAATGCTCCTCCCCAAATAGTTTATGATGGCATTTTTGTGAGGGCCTCTATACCTTTAGAAGATGAGGATGAAGAAAAAGGTATCAGAGCTTGGCTCTACAAGGGGAAAAGAAATAGCTAAAACAACTACTCCACCTCTAGATTTAGAGCAAGAACCTTATAGTGAGGCCTTCAAGATCATGAAACACTTCGGTTATAAGGGGAGTGGTCCCATAGGAAAGAATGATAATGGCTTACTAAAACCCATTGAAGCTACAGGGCACCGCACAAAAGATACTAGTAGCTTAGCCTTTAAAAAGACTCACTTTCATTTAGGGACCAAGAAATTTGTGTCAGCTCCTGAGCCTGAACCTAAACTTGGACAAGAAATTGAAGATGCTACTCTAGAAATGAATCCAGAGGACAGCTCTGATGAAGATATATTTCCATATCCTATTCCTCCAGATCTTGCGACACTCTTTGTCGAACGTGATGAGCCTATCATACCTGTTCATATGGTAGAGACTGATACTAATACTTATTCCAAGGTTGATTTTGATAAAACCTCTTCAATGTACCAATTCACATATGAGGAATGAAAAGAAACACTAAATGATGATCCCAGTTTTATAGGTGAACAATATAGGCCACCACATTTTCAAAAGTACTATGAGCAATAACAACTCCAGCAAGCTATCAATGCTACAAGAGATAATAATGAGTTTGATGATGCTGCTAATGAAATTCCTACATCAAGTAATGACTCACATGAATTTGAGTTTGACTCTTTGTCTAATGCTACCTATGATGTATACATAGATATTGTTCATGTGCATGAAAGACTCCTCGAAGTAGGTGAAGGGTCTAGTGCTAGGCCACACAAATTAGACACCACTAATGTTAACATGTCCTCTAATTCCAATGTAAGGTCTTATAGGGATTCGAATTCTCCTTTGGATGAGATCGCTCTAGGTCTTGACTTGCTCATTAGTGCTTTTGAGGGTTATACCATGAACGCAGTTGAACCAGTCACTACTTCCCTTTCACTCCGTCATCCTAATCTGATAAACTGGAACTCCCCTTTTGAATCCAATGAAGTCCTAACATTCTAGAATGATTATGATCTAGCCTATCACCTCCATGCTATTAAACTTGTGATGTCCTCCACCAGTGAAAGTAGTGTCAACATGACAGAGGTGGATATCAAGTATCTCAGTCAAAAAATTAAAAGAAGAAAAAATAGATGCTCTGATGGTGAAAACCACTTTGTGGCAGTATTGGAGCAAAAAATAGTAAAAATAAAAGACATATCCGCGGGGTGAAAACCTCTTTGAGGTGCCCAAGGATGAGATACTTTAAAAAAAATGCTTCTGAGCCACTTTCAAGAGAGGTCATCAGTATTGATTGAGTTGACACAGCTGGTCAATTTGGGTACAGAGGCTGCTCCATAAATTATTCATCTAGCACAATCATTATTTGCTGAAGAAAAAGAAGAGTTCACAAGCTTCTTTCAGAGAAAGAAAATAAACTTTGCATGGACCTACTCTGACATGCCTGGATTAGACCCCAACCTAATCATGTATCATTTGTCCATTGCACCAGGTATCAAACCTGTTAAATAGAAGCTACAAAAAATGCATCCACATGTAGCGCTTTTGGTTAAAGAAGAGCTAGAAAAGATTCTTAAGGTTGGCTTCATAAGAACTATTGATTATGCAGAATGGATTTCAAACATTTTCCTAGTCACTAAACATGACAAATCCATTTGGGTGTATACAAATTTCAAAGATCTCAATAAGGCATGTCTGAAAGATGACTTCCCACTGCCTAATATTGATATGATAGTTGACATGACAGCTGGATATGAGATGTATTCCTTGATGGATGGATTTTTTGGCTATAATCAAATCAAAATTGTGCTAGAAGATCAATAAAATACCACTTTTACATGTGCCTAGGGCACCTTTTGCTGGAATGTCATGCCTTTTGGGCTTAAGAATGCTGGAGCAACATACTAGAGAGTTGTTACTACTATCTTCCATGATATGATGCATAAAATGATGGAGGATTATGTGAATGATACTTTAGCCAAAATCATGTAGTGAAGAAATCATCTCATAGACTTGGGTCCCATCCTTGACTGCATGGAACAATTCAGTCTCAGGCTTAATCCAAAGAAATGTGCTTTTGGTGTTACTTCTGGGAAACTCTTGGGTTATATCATTTCTGCTAAAGGCATAGAAGTTGATCTTGAAAAGGTGCAAGCTATTATGGACATGCCTCCACCCAAGAATATCAGTCAAATGAGAGGATTACAAGGAAGGCTACAATCTATCTAGCACTTCATTTCACAGTTGGCCGATAAGTCATAGCCATTTACTAAAACTTTGCATAAGAATGTGACCTATGAATGGAATGAGGAATGTGACAAGGGACTTACTCAAATAAAACAATATCTTGCTAATCCACCTACCAATGCCTCCTATTCATGGGAAGCTTCTTATACTATACATTTCAGCAACAAACACATCTTTGGGTGCTCTCCTAGCTCAAGAAGATCAGAACAACAAAGAAAGAGCCATATACTATATCAACAGAACATTGGTAGCCTATGAAATGAAGTATTCTATCATTGAGAAGGCTTGTTTAGAAGTGGTATTTGCTTCTCAAAAGTTGCAGTATTATATGCTGGCTCATACCACAAAGCTTATTGCAAAAATTGATCCACTGAAGTACTTGTTGAGCAAGGCTGCCCTCATGGGAAGATTAGTGAAATGGGTGATGATACTTAGTGAATTTGACATTGAGTATGTGGAAATAAAAGCTATTAAGGGACAAGAAATTTCTAATCAACTGGTGGAAGCTCCTTTGAAAGATCACAAGTCTTTAAGTATTGAATTTCTAGATGAATCCATCATGCTTCTCACACATCAATCTTTGAGCATGTTCTTTGATGGATCATTCACTCAACAAGGATCTGGTGCCAGCATTCTATTTGTTACACCTCAAAGATACTCATTTCCAAAAGAATATAAAATGTTGTTTCCTTGGACAAACAACATAGATGAATATGAAGCTCTCATTAATGGAATAAAGATAGCCCTTGAATGACATGTGGATGAGCTCAAGGTCTTTGGAGACTCATAGTTAATCATCAATCAAGTCAATGATGTCTACCAAACTAAGGATGACAAGATAATACCTTACAAAAGAATGGTTGATGATCTCAAATAGTACTTTGCACACATTTCTTTCCAGCAGATTCCAAAGGCAAACAATAAAGTAGCTGATGCAATGGCCACTCTTGCTTCAATGTTACAAATGTTGGAAAATGACTTCAGACATGAATTCCTGGTGGAGGCATTACACTACCCTGCCTATGATATTCCTGAATCTCAGATGATCTATTCAGTCATTGGACATGATTCATCCCGCTACCACCATATCTTTTCCTACCTTCATGGCCAGATCATTCCAAACACCTACGCCCAGAATGAAAAATGTCACCTCATTCATACTACTTCACGGTATGTCCTCATAGAAAATGACTTTAATAGATGGGGTCTAGATAGTACCCTCCTTAGGTGCTTAGAACCTGATGAGTCCAAATGTGCGCTAGCTAAGGTACATGAAGGTATGTATGGGTCTCATTCTAGTGGTCTAACATTAGCCTGAAAACTTATTAGAGCTGGTTATTACTGGCTGGACATGGAAAAAGAAGTTGTTCACTATGCTAAGACTTGCAAGAAATACCAATTTCATGGGAACCTAATTCATGCTCCCGCTCATGAACTTAGTCCTCTCATCAGTTTCTAGCCATTTTAGCAATGGGCCTTCAACTTGGTCGGTCAGATACATCCTTCCTCTTCAAGAGGACACAAGTTCATCATCACAGCTACTGATTATTTTACCAAATGGGTTGAGGTAGTGCCTCTCATTGTAGCTAATGGCAAGACCATTGCTATGTTCATATTGAATTATATCATTTTTAGATATGGTATACCCTCATCTATTATCATTGACAATGGGGGACAATTCAAAAATAAGTACCTGAGAGACTTATGCACTAAATTTAGAATTATTCAGCATTGGTCATCCATCTATTATCCTTAGGGTAATAGAAAAGTAGAGGCTTCTAATAAAACAATCCTAAAAATCTTGCACCGAACAGTTCATAAATCTGGTAGAGATTGGCATCTCCAGATTAATCCAACTTTGTGGGCCTATAGAACAAGTATCCAAACACCAATGGGGGCCACTCCTTTCACCTTGGTTTATGGAGAAAAATTAGTATTACCTATTGAGGTTGAGTTTCTGACATTATGAATCTCTTTGAGGGGCCTCATCACTTATGAAGATAATAGAATATCCTGACTTCAAGAGCTTGAGTTACTTGATGAATGTCGGAAGGTGGTGTTAGATCATCTAAGAGCATACCAAAAGAGGATGTCTAAAGCTTACAATAAGAAAGTCAGACAAAGATGATTCCAAGTGGTTGATCTCATCTTGAGGGAGAACCCCAAGAATCAACAACAGTGAGTCCAAAAAGGGAAATTTGAACCAAACTGGCTTGGTCCATATGTCATTATTGCAGCATTTGGGTTTGGCGCTTATCAACTCCCCACCACTGAAGGAGAGCAACTCAAAGAGCCTATCAACACTCTTCATCTGAAGAAGTTCTATAGTTGAGACATTCTCAGCATGCTCATGTACATACTTATTGGTCCTGAAAAAATCCAAAAAATTGATATATTGCAAAAAATAATAAAAATTGCAAAATGTCCTAAAAAATGATCATCTTAGGGAAAACCTGGTAAACAGGTGCTTTGATGTATCTATTATCTTGGTGAAAACCTGGCAAACAAGTGCCTTGATAATAATAAAAAAAATAGAAAATTAAAAAAATACAAAAAAAAGTCAAAAAATAAAAAATACAAAAAAAAATTTAAAAAAAAGAGAAAAGTACAAAAAAATTGAAAAAAAAGAAAATGTGACATTGATGAAAACCTGGTAAACAGGCATCATCGTAGAAAAAATAGAATCTCTACCAAGATGGTGAAAACCTGGTAAACAAGCACCTCTTGTTTCCTAAAGTTACATCTCATCTCAGCGTCACTTGGCTTTTAGTTTCCTGCTTTAGTTCACTTTCCCGCTCTCCTACTTTAGTTTGTCTCCTACTTTTAGCTCATTTCATGCTTTAGTTTGCCAGCTCATGCTCTTTCCTTCAGCTGTCTTCAAGATTTTCCTTGACTCTTCAAGGATTGGAACTGGTTCATACTTGGGGCACCTTCCTAATCTAGGGGGCATTGTCCTATCACTTTCAAAAGTTTTGTTTGTGCATTGATCATTGGTAGTTCTCATTGTGTCTGTCTGCCTACTGATGCCTAGCTACTTTTGAGATTTCTCCCTTTGAGGATATCTCATGTATTGGTTGCCAGTGGTTCTCACTGTGCCTACCTACTGATACTTAGCTCTTGTTTGAATCTCTCTCTTTTGGGATCTCTTCCTTACATCAGTCACCAGTGGTTCTCACTGCGTTCACTTGTTGATACTTGGTTCACACTCTGACATCCTCTTGAGACTTTGTCTCTTGCGACGGTCACCAGTGGTTCTCACTGCATCTTCCTTCTATTGCTATCTCTCGTCGAGACTTTGAATGTTTCTTTGCTTCTGATTTGACTTCAATCTGCTTAAACACAAATGTAAACTGAAACAAAAAATTGATCTTGTGTTCGTCTGAAGCACGCTAAACTTTTCCTTTTCCTTGGTTTTTTGTTTTCTTTATCATTTCTCCTCGAGGGAATCTAAGATGTCTTTCTTGACTAGAAATATGAAGACTGGGGGCATGATCTTTCCTTTTCTTTCTGTTTGCTGGTTTAGTTCCAATGATCCAAAGAATCTATCTAAGAGGGGTGTCCATCTATAAGAGCCTTCATCTTGTATTGGATGGCCATGCGTACCTTGACTCCTTTTATATGGACGCTTTTGTAAGGTTGGTTCTTCTCCTTGTCTATTTTGAGTGACTTCTTCCTGCTACAAGTAAAATGCTAATGCTCATCCTGCTAAGTGAACGTAAGGGTCATGGTGAGCACTCTTTAGCAAAAGAAGGACCTCTCGAGTGTCTGGTGTGTTTGTTTGCAAGATACATTCAAGTCATTCTAGTAATTGTTCTTTGATGCTTATGTTAACTTGCTAAATCAAAAGGAATAGGTGTTCAGGTCATTTTAGCTTCTTGTGCCTTAATGCTTACACCTCATTCTGACAAATCTAAGAATTATGTCATATTCATATTCTCATGATTGCAATATTAGTGAGGATTGTATGGCATCTTGTGATTGTCCCATGCTTAAATGAACTCGATGATGATAAAGATGGTGAGTCCAACAACCAAGTCCTAGGGCTTGCATTTTCATTCTAGGCTTGCATTTAGCATAGGCTTGCATGTTTCATGCTAAGCTTTGATTTAAGATGATATCTTGTTACTCTCTTAATTGCTTTTTGTTCATTGAAGGGTTCTCATCTTTTGTCCTAGGTTCTTCTTGGCTGCACAAGTGTCCAGTCCTCACTGTCAATCTTCGAAACATAATCTCTATGATTAGTACCTGTCATATATTGTGACAATCCTACATCAGATGATTAGGTACCATATACATTACATATGCATTTCATTTTTATTTCATTCCAATTTGCATTCATAAATTCATTTTCATATACATGTGCATCCACTATAAGCATAACTCAATCATACATTACACATATGCATACTTCCTATCCATCTATCACTGCATTTCATATTGCATCATCATAAAAATAAACCATGTGCATATTCATAGTCATAAAGTGAAGCATGTGCATTTTCATACATGTCTATCCATACATCTAAGCATATGAAAACATCTCATAAACATCAATATCAAAGCAATGTAACAACAAGTACAATGATATCAAATTGTCAATCTCATATATATATATATATATATATATATGTATGTATATATATTTGTATCTATATATATATATATGTATATATATGTATATATATGTATATATATGTATATATATATAGATATGTATATATATATACATATATATATTTACATATATATATATACATAGATATATATACATATATATACATATACATATATATATATATTATATATATATATATATATTATCTATTGTATATATATATATGTATATATATATGTATATATATCTATGTATATATATGTATATATATATATGTATATTATATATATATATGTATATTTATATGTATATATATATACATATCTTATATATATACATATATAATATATATATACATATATATACATATATATAGATATATATATATATACATACATATATATATACATACATATATATATATATACATACATATATATATATACATACATATATATATATATACATCATATTATATACATATATATACATATATATATAGATATATATACATATATATGTATGTATATATATATATATATATATTATATATATATATGCATATATATATATACATATATATATATACATATATACATATATATATATATACACACAGATATATATTATACACATATATATGTATATATATTATATATG
>BSBK01007667.1:120000-302500 GCA_027943335.1 Chamaecyparis obtusa | reverse complement strand
CAAGCTTGACAAGACTATTGAGAATCAAAAGATACAAATACAGATGTTTGTGGAACAGTATAAACAAGCCAAGGAAGAACTAAAAAAACTACTAGTTGAAAGAAAGAATCTTGCAATTCTGCATAATGAAATCAGTTATCATGAAGAACCTATTGATGAAATATTTGATCATATTGGATCAAGCTCTGGAAGCATCTCTGATGGATCTGAAAGCATAATCTCTAACTTATCTGAAAAGAATCAGCATCTATTTGAGCAAGTGAAAGCACTTCAAACTGGTCATGAATCTCAGATGGTGAGAATGGTGGAAATCATGAACAATGCTAGACAAGCTGAACAAGATCAGAATCTAGCTATTGAAGACCGAAGACTGATGGCTAAACAACTCCAAGCAAAAGAAAGTGAAATACAGAGACTCACTGATCATCACTTCCAAGTATCAAATCAGATGATGACAGTTAATCAAGAAATGAACTGAGTAAATGGAGAATTATCAAGAAGACTTGAAGATGTTGCAATACTCAGAGAAGATAATGAAAAATTGAGAAATGAAATAAAGATATAGAAGCAACATAATGAAATGACGAAGATAGCTAAGGACAGTTCTAAAAATATTAATGATTTCCTGACTAATTAGTGTAGGAGCACCCTTCTAAGGGCTCCCACCATTCAATTTTGGTTGTGAAAGGCACTTCTTTAGTGAAGTTTGTAAGTACAATAAGATTTTTGGCTCACTAGTGTGTGAAGGCCTAAGTAGAGGTCTTGGTTTTTGTGGTGTAACTCCTTACTTGGCTGTATAGTGACTTAGGGTAGCTTAGTATCCTGAGGTCACTTCTTTTCTAGGGTTGACTAAGTCTTAACATAGGGGTTAGGAGAGTTTTTACACTATCTAAGCATGTAAAAGACCTTAGAGAGGTCTTAGGAGTGGAGTGAGAAAAAAGTTACTCGAGCAAGAAAAATTGCTCTAAAAGTTGCTAGCAACTTTTCTTATGTGAACGCTAAACCTTACCAAGGAGGCTCCTAACCCTAACTAGGCTCTAATCTTGAGGAGAAGCCTATATTAGACATGAAAAACCCTAATCAAAGAGTTGGTTAACATTTTGTGTATGGCTAATGTACAGGAGACCAGACTGTGTATGAAAAACCAGTGTAATAGTCATTTTAATGGCATGAAATGTTGAATCTATGAGTTGAAAGTGATATCTTATATTTTTTAGAAGTGTTTAGTTTTATTTTGTTTCATTTATTAGCATTTAGACTAGGTTGGTTGATATTTTCTTGTATATATTTTGTTTTGTAACTCTGTCAGTCCCCGGAACAGTTTGAAGGGGTTATTGATGTAGGGCCTGTAGCTCCTATCCCCATAGTGGAAAAACCATTGCTCTTTGGGATAAGGTAGTACAGACCCTACCCTATAAAACTATGCAAGTAGGGCTCAAGCTAATAGCTGCAAACAATTGTTTGAGGAAGCCCTAGGCAAGTTTAGCAAAACCCGGCTAGGAGCAAGCAGCAATGTAGAAGCTCTTGTTGACAGAGGAGTGAGTTTCAGAGGAAGCCCTTTGGAGGGATGCAAGATACATGTATGAAGGCTTAGTTTTGTGGAGGAGAGAACTTGAGAAAGCCTAGGAGTGGTGTTGTTGCAGACTTCAAGCACTGTGATCCTGAAAACCCAAATAGCC
Source organism: Chamaecyparis obtusa (assembly GCA_027943335.1). NCBI lineage: Eukaryota > Viridiplantae > Streptophyta > Pinopsida > Cupressales > Cupressaceae > Chamaecyparis > Chamaecyparis obtusa. The sequence continues at coordinate 300,821 of BSBK01007667.1, read as the reverse complement.
CTTAAACCCCTCATATTTGGCACAGGTGTTGTACAACCTGTTGGAAGCTTGAGACCCCAAAACTCCTTGAGAATGGGTCATTTTTAGTAGATGTTCTTTAGAATAGGTGTCTTGAATCTTTGAGGGAAAGGTGTCAGAAACCCTATAAAATTGGAAGGAGGGCTAATTAGGCCTCTTCCTTGTAGCCCTAAATAGCAAAGGAACCCTCAAATTGGGTGATGAACCAACCATGCCAATGCATTGAAAAGGTGAAAAATGCCCTAAAAACATCTTGGAACTCATGAAATCCTCTGTTGGAGCTTGGGAATGGATTTGAACCTTAGAAGACCCTTATAAGCCTATGTAAGGGATGAAGCTAGAAGCTAGAGCTTGGAATGTTGCAAGGTCAAATAGCTAAACTTGGCGGTCAGGCTAGATAGGTCAAGGGGTCCTTGAAGGTGTAAGGTATCCTATAGACCAATCATAGGTGTCAAGAGTACACTTGGGTCCTTGGGTAAGGATCAGAGCATAGACTAGCTAGTCTATCCTAGCCTCCCCATCACTAATCAAAGAAGATTCAGAAGCAGAGCTGGTATAGGCTACACCGGTGAAGGAGAATCATCACAAAAAGCTGAAAAAGTCAACAACAATCAAAGTTAGAAACCTAAAGTGTTCACATGTTATCACTGTAGAAAACCACGACATACATCTAAAGTGTGTAGAAGCAAAGCACAAGATAAACCTCCTGTCATTCCTAAATTCAATGGATATTGTTATTACTGTGGTAAGTTTGGACATCCAACTTATGAATGAAAAGCTAAGTAGAATGACATTGCTAATAATAACACTAAGGAGAAAATATGCTACACTTGTAATAAGCATGGACACACTGCAAGGGACTGCAAGGCAAAAATGAAACAAGTCTGGACACCTAAAGAGAAACTACAACGAAAGCCATATCAACCAAAGAGACAAGGTAACTCATATGTTTGGGATTATAATACATGGACTAGTTGTGTTGTATGTGGTCAGTATGGACATATTCTAGCAAACTGTTATAGAAAGAGTCAGATTGGACAATCAAGAAACTGGACAAAAGCAAGAATAGCATGTATGCACTGTCACAAGGTCAGTCACTTAAACAAAAACTGCAGAGACCAAGCACCAAATGAAAACCATATATTTGAGACTGGATATAACATTGCAAAAATTATGAAGTTAAGGAACACAATGTGGAAGAAGGAATCTAATGAGAATGCTGAGTCAAGTAACACTGTCGGTGAAACCTTGTCCATTGGATTGGGTGACATCGGTACCTCCACTTAAGATGAAAAAGGTATGCATGGCACTGACATTTTTAAGTGATCACATTTTACATATAGTTCCTTATATATGATGTGCAAAATAACAAATCTACATGAATAAAGATGCACTATGGTTTATGTGTTATGAGTTTGCAAATGTAACATAGTCGGTAAAAGAAGGAACAAGAGTTGATTACCCATCAGTAATCACTATACAAGGTTAACCAACAACAATGCAAATTGATGAAGAAATTCTATGTCAACTGAGAAAAGGAAATTGTAGACATTACCGAGCTGACAGCTATTTCATATCGAAAGTTAGGTCACACATTTAATGCACCAAAGTTTGAGCGGGAATATCAAAAAGTCTATAAATATGCGGAAATAGAGTTTATTGTTACATTGCAATTTCAAACAATAGAGTTTTTACAGAGAAGAGTTTGAGCTAAAGATTTTTCCAAAAAAGATTCAAAGTCATTGTAGATCGAATCGACAATAATTCTTTGACGATATCGAGTAAGTTCATTTGCCTATCGAACACTAGTTATTTATTGCTTGCTGAAACCCTATAAACAACTTATGGCATCAACATCGACTGCAAGAAAATTGCAAAACATTGAGGAGGAAGTAGAATTAATTGTTAGGGCTGATTTCACTGAGGCCAAATTCAAACCACATCCCAAGGTTGTAGCACAAACGGACGATATGGGCAAATTTTTGAGTATTCTAGATAGGGTTTTGTTAATAGAAGACATTAGGGCCTATATTCACTGCAAAATTAGATAAGTAGGTGATTTTGAGACCATTTCTACTTATCAACAAGTTTGTGGACCAGATGGAAAGTTAAAATTCAAATATAAGAAGATTGAGGAGTCAGGGTTATCATGTTTTACATACTTTTCGCAATCTTTCAAAACTGATTGGATAAGAATTGCATTGAGAAGATTTCATGATGGGAAACTTTGGTTAGATAAACCTGTTTAGGTCACAAAGAAGATTAATAGTAGGGTTACTGGGTACAATTTAAACGACAAAGAAAAAGCCTTTGAAAGTTTGTCTCATCCCGATGTTGAAAAGAACACTGGAGCTCAATGGGATAGTAGGGCACTGAAAATCTTAACCATCAATGACCCAGTGGTAAAATTCATAGCACATGCCATTGGGTACAAGATATTTCAATCTAGAAAACCAAATAGTGTATCCTACAGTGTCATGGACATGGCATATAAAATTGTGAAGAAAGATCACTAGGTAGATCTTGCCGAACTGCTACTACACCAACTCCAAGATAATATGAAGAAAATAAGATCAAAGAAGTCCAACACATGTAAGTATAGATCACTACTTGTATATACATTTTTCTATCTACAAAAATATGTACTTAGTATCGGTAAGGTAAACTGGAAATCAGATAAACCGATAACTTCACAAATTGGTGAAATGATGAAAAGTTTAGGAGATAATCTGAATAAGGAATTTAATGCATATTTCAAAGAATTTCAGACAAAAATGCATCAAAGGAGTAGAATTCCAAGGGAATTAGTGAGTAAATTTCAAGATGACATATGTTTTGTAGTTAGCATAGACCACTCTATGATAAAGGTAGTAGAACCGAGAACAAAATGGTTAGCACCGATGGGATATGAAATGAACCTTGATTTAACTTTGAAATCTATTAATGCATTGCTAGCATTATCGATAGATATCACTACCACTAGGTTTGACACATATGAGGAAGCTAAGTCACACATCACTACAGACATAGAGATCGGAAAAATGTCTAGAAGGGTGAAGAAAATGAGAAAATATCTCACAACAAAATATGGAAATACATCCAACTCATCTATGGAGTCACTGGTTAAAGAAACAACCGAAGGTCAGTTACTGTTGGCTAACAAGCCCTATGATAGTGAGGAGACTGAGTCAGACAAAGAAATGGATCCCACACTGGTTCCTCCCACTAATATTTAAGAGGAAATGCAGTTACCAGAACCTGAAGGAATGAAGACATGTTCATCAACTACATCACAACCTACCGAGAAAGAAGCAATAAAAGAAGCAAAAAGAAGGGCAGCCACACCGACACGGAAATATGTTAAGAGAAAGACAAAGAAAGTACTTGAGACACCAAATAAAAAGAAGAAATACATAAGAATTAAAGATGATATAGAAACTGACACTGAAAATGATCCTAATCAATTCAAGTTAGTTCGTAATAGGGAAAGTACAATAGAAGAAATAATTGAAGATATAATTGAAAATGGAAATCTTGCATATCCAGGCATAGGAAAATTTGACAAAATGTCAATTGAAGACAAGAAAAAGCTAGAACATGCTATCATCCAGATGATGATTAAATTCAAGAGAGTACCAATGGAATACGCATGTCAATTATCGAAGGAATTAGATGAGAAAATAAATTTTAAATGGGATATTGCACTAGATACTGAGAAAAGGAAAAGAGAACGATCATTAGTTTGTGCAACCTCACACTCTAGCTATGATGTTGTAAGTGAATACTTGACAAAGTACCAAGCATGATTTATAGTCAAGAATAGAGCTATGCAGATACTGGATCAGAATGTGGGTGATATGGATGTCACATATGATTGTCTATGGACATCAATTTTGAAATCAGAAGAGAAAACTAAACAGGAAGCATTCTTGAAACTGTCTAAGAAGAGACACAGTTCAAAAGGTAAAGGTATTTTCATCGATGATAACAAAGGAAAGAAAATAAAGGACACCAGTATATCAATTATCGAGGTAATTGATATCACCGAACAAAAGGAAGAAATAAGAATTTTGCAAGATGCACCAGATCAAGTAAAGATCCACTTGCAGAAGAAAATCGATGACAATGTACTCATTGAGGACATAACCAATCATGATCCTGATGATAAGGATGATGAAGATGTGACTATTGCACCAAACACAGATGGAGCACTAGACACTGATAGTGTGTTCTCATCTCTACCGGGTGAACTTCTTGTACTTGCAGAGGTAGTTGAAATACATTCACAAGTACAACCTGATGCTTCTCATCCTAAGCAAAATAAAGATACAATAGGGATACAAGCACCTGAGCAACCTGCAGATACAAATGAGCCTAACAAAATAGAGGCATAGTCTACACAAACAAAGGAACTAGAAGAAACAAAGTCAACCGAGGTGAACCCACCTAACACTACAACCAAGACTCCCACACCATCTACCGAGGAGCAGAAGAAGAAAGATACGGTGTCAATTTGGAAAGATACTCTAAAGCGTGGAGAAAAAGATATTGTTATTAGTGAGAAGAAGTCACCTCTTGCACAAAAGAAGAAGAAGAAGAAAGCAAAAGGGTCGATCACCATTGATGAAGTCATAATTATACCAGAATGTGACCTGAGAACCCTAAGCCCTGAGGAACTAAGTAGCTATGGAGAATTATGTTTAAGGAAAGCAGCACAAGAAAAGTTAAGGCAAGAACAAAAACAAAAAGAAGTGTTACATGATGTGAGGGATATTCTGCAACAGATAGTACCGGAGACAAATATTGATGAGAATACTCCCATCATAGATCAACTTGCTACACTCATCGACAAAATCAATGCCTCGGATATAGATGCAGACAAAAGAATAGAAGAAAGGGTACAATCAAAGATTTAGGACAAATTGGTAGAAAGGATTAGCACAAAAGTGGCACTGAAAAAGGTAAAATTATTTGATGTCATTACTGAGGTAAAATCTATCACCCAGATAATCTATCAATTTTTTATCAAGCTTCGTACTTCAGACACATTCATTGTAGAAGTCAGTGAAAAGATAAAAGGTTTAGAAGTAGAAATAAAGTTGAGTACACAAGTAGCTATAATCGAGCTAAATGCTTTCTTAAAGCATATTCACCAAGTTCAGGAACTCTGGCGGTTGATAGCAGATCTAAGAAAACAAGCAAAGCAAATCATTGATCAGGTCACAGAGTTACAAATAGAACTCACCCCATACCTAAATTTTTTTGAAACTCATATTGTCAAAGCTAAACAACTTCTAGCAACACCAAAGATTTTGGTGTTAGATAATATCTTTGACATGCATGCACAAGTCGGTCATGAGCATATTGCTCCTACCAACTTGAAAGAGAAGTGAGACAACCTATTGGAGTTTGTAAAGAAAACCCATCCGAACATTTTTGATAAGATGTAAGTATACATTTTTTTTTGTGTTTGGCATTATTATCAAAAAGGGGGAAAACATGTATATGCCAAATAAGTATACTTTGATATGTATATTACAAATTACCGCGAGCATGCACCGAGGGGGAGTATTTTGTACTTAGAAAGTTTTTTGTTGTGGATATGTATATGGCGGAGACATAAGGAATACATAGAAACATTCTTTCTATATACATTTGAAGTTTTGATACTAATGCCAAAGGGGGAGATTGTTAATCTCTATTGATCATTTAAGGTTGTCATTAGTATCAAAGGATATTAAATAGATCGGTCGGTCACTTATATTGAGTAGGTCAGTAACTAGAAGTAAGACAGAGTAGTTGGTAAAGCCTTTACATCGAGCATCACACATTTTACCAAGCAAAAGTGACACCGACACCGATGGACAGTAAACACTAAGCATCACAGCACACACCAAGCAGTTTATACAATGTTTACCAATGATCACAAAAAATGGCATAGTAATCTAAAATGGCACATTCTTCTATGCAAATGGTTACAACAGATTGTAAAATAGTTTACCAAGATCAAGGAGCATTCAATTTAAAAGATACTCATTAAATATAATGTTTATCTTGTTGTAATAATTGATCTAGGTTATTTTTGCACCGTAGATCTTAGGGTTATGATTATTTTTGTAACCTAATTTTTGCTAAAGCGGCAAAAATAGAACACTATATATTTTTTATGTTTGCATCATTTTATGAGCTTGGTGAACTGATATATATGAATCATCGAGCACTTGAAGCTAGAGCCTAACTTCAAGTCAATCAGTTTATAGAGCAGAACAGAGTACAAAGGATATCAAATTGAGCAAAATCAGAGAAGGCTACCAAGAAGCATAGAGTAGTGAATCATCACAGTCAACGTGATATTTTATGAGCATTTATTCATCTATTTCAGACAATTGGGTTTTCAACTAGTAGATAATTGCCTATTACTTTCTGACAATTGTAATAGAGTTTTTGATAAAATCTCTTAATAGAGTAGACTTAACAATCTTATGTAAATCTCTTAACTGAGTACACACTTCATTAATGTTGTCAAAATCCTATAACTGGGTAGATCTAGCTGATCTAATATGTTACTCCTAATAGGATAAGATCACCAAAAGTGATCAAAACTTGTAGCCTTAACAGGCAAACCTTTTCTATCTGCAATAGTGAAGAATTTGTGGGTGTCATCCCCAACATAGTTTTTACCTTCTTACAAGGGTTTTTGTGTTACCAAAATACTTGTGTTATGTGATTTTCATATTGATTTCATGTTGTTTACTTTCTCAAGTTAACTAGATGATTGATTTATGCAATTATATTCAAGTTATTTTGATCGGTTGTCACAGTATACAGTTATAGATCTGAAAGGTTTTACAAGTAAAGTTTTTGAAGTCACTGATTCACCCCTCCCCTCTTAGTACATATCTCTCCTAATTCCAACAATTGGTATCAGAGCTTAGTTCTCTTATTGAACAGTCTAACCACTGAAGGGTAAAGATCTAAGTCATGGAGAGATACAAGCTTGACAAGACTATTGAGAATCAAAAGATACAAATACAGATGTTTGTGGAATAGTATAAACAAGCCACGGAAGAACTGAAGAAACTACTAGTTGAAAGAAAGAATATTGCAATTCTACAGAATGAAATTGGTTATCATGAAGAACCTATTGATGAAATATTTGATCATATTGGATCAAGCTCTGGAAGCATCTCTAATAGATCTGAAAGCATAATCTCTGACTTATCTGAAAAGAATCAACATCTATCTGAGCAAGTGAAAGCACTTCAAATCGGTCATGAATCTCAGATGGTGAAAATGGTGGAAATCTAGAATAATGCTAGACAAGCTAAACAAGATCAGAATCTAGCTATTGAAGACCAAAGACTGATGACTGAACAACTCCAAGAAAAAGAAAGTGAAATATAGAGACTCACTGATCATCACTTCCAAGTATCAAATCAGATGATGACAATTAATCAAGAAATGAATCGAGTAAATGGAGAATTATCAAGAAGACTTGAAGATGTTGCAATACTCAGAGAAGATAATGAAAAAATGAGAAATGAAATAAAGATACAAAAGAAACATAATGAAATGATGAAGATAGCTGAGGACAGTTCTAAAAAGATTCATGATTTCCTAACTAATCAAAGAAGATTCGTAAGTAGAGCCGGTATAGGCTACTCTGGTGAAGGAGAATCATCACAACAAGTTGAAAAAGTCAACAACAATCAAAGTCAGAAACCTAAAGTGTTGACATGTTATCAGTGTGGAAAACTAGGACATACATGTAATATGTGCACAAGCAAAGCACAAGGTAAACCTCCTGTCATTCCTAAATTCAATGGATATTGTTATTACTGTGGTAAGTTTGGACATCTAGCTTATGAATGCTGAGCTAAGCAGAATGACATTGGTAATAATACCACTAAGGAGAAAATATGCTACACTTGTAATAAGCATGGACACACTACAAGGGACTGCAAAGCAAAAAATGAAACAAGTCTGGACACCTAAAGAGAAACTACAATGAAATCCATGTCAACCAAAGAGACAAGGTAAATCATATGTTTGGGATTATAATACATGGCCTAGTTGTGATGTATGTGGTCAGTATGGACATATTGTAGCAAACCGTTACAAAAAGAGTCAAATTGAACAATCAAGAAACTGGACAAATGCAAGAATGGCATGTATGCACTGTCATAAGGTCAGTCACTTAAGCAAGAACTACAGAGACCGAGGACCAGATGAAAACCATATATTTGAGACTGGATATAACATTGCATAAATTATGAAGTTAAGGAACACAATGTGGAAGAGGGCATCTAATGAGAATGCTGAGTCAAGTAACACTGTCGGTGAAACCTCATCCACTGGATTGGGTGACATCGGTACCTCCACTTAAGATGACAAAGGTATGTATGCAAATGACATTTTTAAATGATCACATTTTACATACAGTTTCTTATATATGATGTGTAAAATACCAAATCTGCATGAATAAAGATGCACTATGGTTTATGTGTTATGAGTCTGCAAATGTCACTTAGTTAGTAAAAGAAGGAACGAGAGTTGATTACCTGTCGGTAATCACTATACAAGGTTAACCGACAATAGTGTAAAGCAATGAAGAAATTCTATGTCAACCAAGCAAAGGAAAGTTTAGACATTACCAAGCTGATAGTTGTTTTGTATCAAAAGTTAGGTCATGCATTTAATGCCAAAGTTTGAGTGAGAATATCAAAAAGTCTATAAATATGCAGAAACAAAGTTCATTGTTACATTTTGATTTTGAAGAATAGATTTTTTACAGAGAAGAGTTCAAGCTAAAGATTTTTCCAGAAAAGATTCAAAGTCACTGTAGATCAAACCGACAACAATTCTTTGAATATATTGAGTAAGTTCATTTGCCTACCAAACACTGGTTATCTATTGCTTGCGGAAACCCTAGAAACAACTTATGGCATCAACATTGACTGCAAGCAAATCACAAAACATTGAGGAGGAAGTAGAATTAATTGTTAGGGCTAATTTCATCGAGGCCAAATTCAAACCACATCCTAAGGTTGCAGCATAAACAAACGATATGGGCATATTTTTGAGTATTCCAGATAGGGTTTTGTTAATAGAAGACGTTAGGGGCCTATATTCACTGCAAAATCAGAGTAGGTGATTTTGAGACAATTGCTGCTTATCAACAAGTTTGTGGACCGGATGGAAAGTTAAAATTCAAATATAAGAAGATTGAGGAGTCAACGTTATCGTGTTTTACATACTTTCTACAATCTTTCAAAATTGACTAGATAAGAATTGCATTGAGAAGATTTCATGATGGGAAATTTTGGTTAGAAAAACCTGTTGAGGTCACAAAGAAGATTATTAGTAGGGTTACTGGGTACCCTACAAATGACAAAGCAAAAGCCTTTCAAAGTTCATCTCGTCCTGACATTGAAAAGAACACTAGAGCTCAATGGGATGGTAGGGCACTAAAAATCTCAACCATCAAAGACCCAGCGGTAAAATTCACAGAAAATGTCATTGGGTAAAAGATATTTCAATCTAGCAGACTAAATAGTGTACCCTTCAGCATCATGGACATGGCATATAAAATTGTGAAGAAATATCACTAGGTAGATCTTGCCGAACTGCTACTACACCAACCCCAAGATAATATGAAGAGAATAAGATCAAAGAAGTCCAACACATGTAAGTACGGATCACTACTTGTCTGTAAATTTTTCTATCTACAAAAATATGTACCTGGTATCAATAAGGTAAACTGGTAATCAGATAAACTGATAACTGCACAAATTGGTGAAATGATGAAAAGTTTAGGAGATAATCTGAATAAGGAATTTGATGCATATTTCAAAGAATTTCAGACAAAAATGCATCAAAGGAGTAGAATTCCAAGGGAATTAGTGAGTAAATTTGAAGATGACATATGTTTTGTAGTCAACACAGACCACTCTATGATAAAGGCAGTAGAACCGAGAACAAAATATTTAGCACCAATGGGATATGAAATGAACCATGATTTTGATTTGAAATCTATTAATGCATTGCTGGCATTACCAATATATATCACTGCCACTAGGTTTGGCACATATGAGGAAGCTAAGTCACACATCACTACAAACATAGACATCAGAAAAATGTCTAGAAGGGTGAAGAAAATGAGAAAAGATCTCACAGAAAAATATGGAAATGCATCCAACTCATCTGCGGAGTCACCAGTTAAAGAAACAACTGAAGGTCAGTTACAGTTAGCTAACAAGCCCTATGATAGCGAGGAGACCGAGTCATATAAAGAAAAAGATCCCACACTGGTTCCTCCCACTAATGTTGAACAGGAAATGTAGTTACCAAAACCTGAAGGAATGAAGACATGTTCGTCAACTGTAGCACAACCTATCGAGAAACAAGAAGTAGTAAAAGTAGCAAAAAGAAGAGTAGCCACACCAACATAGAAATATGTTAAGAGAAAGACAAAGAAAGTAGCTGAGACACCAAAGAAAAAGAAGAAATACATAAGAAGTAAAGACGATATAGAGGAGACTGACACTAAAAATGATCCTAATGAATTCAAGTTAGTTCGTAATAGGGAAAGTACAATAGAAGAAATAATTGAAGATATAATTGAAAATGGAAATATTGCAGATCCAAGCATATGCAAATTTGACAAAATGTCAATTGAAGACAAGACAAAGCTAGAACATGCTATTTTCCAGATGATGATTAAATTCAAGAGAGTACCAATGGAATACGCATGTCAATTACAGAAGGAATTAGATGATAATATAAATGAGAAATGGGCTATTGCACTAGATACTGAGAAAAGGAAAAGAGAACGATCATTAGTTTCTGTAGCCTCACACTTCAGCTATGATGTTGTAAGTGAATACTTGACAAAGTACCAAGCACAATTTATAGTCAAGAATAGAGCTATGCAGATACTAGATGAGAATGTGGGTGATATGGATGTCACATATGATTCTCTATGGACATCAATTTTGAAAGCAGAAGAGAAAGTTGAATAAGAAGCATTCCTGAAACTATCTAAGAAGAGACACAGTTCAAAAGGTAAAGGTATTTTCATCAATGATAAAAAAGGAAAGAAAATAAAGGACACCAGTATATCAATTGCCGAGGTAATTGATATCACTGAACAAAAGGAAGAAATAAGAATTTCATAGGATGCATCAGATCAAGTAAAGATCCACTTATAGAAGAAAATTGATGATGATGTACTCATTGAGGACATCACCAACGATGATCTTGATGATAAGGATGATGAAGATGTGACTATTGCACTAAACAAAGATGGAGCACTAGACACTAATAGTGTGTTCACATCTCTATCGAGTGAACTTCTTGTACTTGTAAAAGGTAGTTGAAATACTTTCACAAGTACAACCTGATGCTTCTCATCCTGAGAAAAATAAAGATACAACAGGGATACAAGCACCTGAGAAACCTACAAATACAAATGAGCCTAACAAAATAGAGGCACAGTCTACAGAAACAAAGGAACTAGAAGAAACAAAGTCAACCAAGGTGAACCCACCTGACACTACAACTGAGACTCCCACACCATCTATCGAGGAGCAGAAGAAGGAAGATACAGTGTCAATTGGGAAAGATACTTTGAAGAGTGGAGAAAAAGATATTGTTATTAGTGAGAAGAAGTCACCTCTTGCACAAAAGAAGAAGAAGAAGAAAGCAAAAGGGCCGGTCACCATTGATGAAGTCATAATTATACCAGAATGTGACCCGAGAACCCTAAGCCCCGAGGAACTAAGTAGATATGGGGAATTATGTTCAAGGAAAGTGGCACAAGAAAACTTAAGGGAAGAACAAAAATGAAAAGAAGTGTTACATGATGTGAGGGATCTTCTACAATAGATAGTACCAGAGACAAATATTGATGAGAATACTCCCATCATAGATCAACTTGCTACACTCGTCGACAAAATCAATGCCCCTGATACAGATGGAGATAAAAGAATTGAAGAAAGGGAAGAATCAAAGATTCAGGACAAATTGGAAAAAAGGATTAGTATAGAAGTGGCACTGAAAAAGGTAAAATTATCTGAGGTCATTATTGAGGTAAAATCTATCATGCAGATAATCTATCAATTTTTTATCAAGCTTTGTACTTTAGACACATTCACTATAGAAGTCAATGAAATGATAAAAGGTTTAGAAGCAGAAATAAAGTTGAGTACACAAGCATCTATAACAAAGCCAAATGCTTTCTTAAAGCATATTCACCGAGTTCAAGAACTCTGGCAGTTGATAGAAGATCTAAGAAAACAAGAAGAGAAAATCATTGATCAGGTCACAGAGTTACAAATAGAACTCACCCCATACCTGAAAATTTTTGAAACTCATATTGTCAAAGCTAAACAACTTGTAGCAACACCAAATATTTCGGTGTCAGATAATATCTTTGACGTGAATGCACAGGTCGGTCTTGAGCATATTGCTCTTACCAACTTCAAAGACGAGTGGGAAAACCACTTGGATTCTGTAAAGAAAACCCATCCAAACATTTTTGACAAGATGTAAGTATACATTTTTTTTTTGTGTTTGGAATTATTATCAAAAAGGGGGAAAACATGTATATGCCAAATAAGTATACTTTGATATGTATATTACATATTACCTAGAGCATGCACCGAGGGGGAGTACTTTGTACTTAAGAAATTTTTTATTATGGATATGTATATGGCGGAGACATAAGGAATATATAGAAACATTTTGTTTATATATATTTGAAGTTTTGATACTAATGCCAAAGGGGGAGATTGTTAATCTCTATTGATCATTTAAGGTTGTCATTATTATCAAAGGATATTAAACAGATCGGTCAGTCACTTATATTGAGTAGGTCGGTAACCAGAAGTAAGACAGAGTAGTCGGTAAAGCCTTTACACCGAGCATCACATAGTTAACCAAGCACCAGTAACACCAACACCGATGGATAGTAAACATCGAGCATCATAGTACACACTGAGTAGTTTATACAATGTTTACCGATGATCATAGAAAATGGCACAGTAATCTAAAATGGCACATTCTTCTATGCAAATAGTTACAACAGATCGTAAAATAGTTTACCAAGATTGAGGAGCATTTAATGTAAAAGATACTCATTAAATATAATAATTGATCTAGGTTATTTTTGCACCGTAGATCTTAGGGTTATGATTATTTTTGTAACCTAATTTTTGCTAAAGTGGCAAAAATAGAACACTATATATTTTGTATGTTCACATCATTTTATGAGGTTGGTGAACTGATATATATGAATCACAGAGCACTTGAAACCAGAGCCTAACTTCAAGTCAATCAGTTTACAGAGCAGAACAGAGTATAGAGGATATCAGATTAAGCAGAACAGAGTACAGAGGATATCAAATTGAGTAGAATCAGAGAAGGCTACCGAGAAGAATAGAGTAGTGAATCATCACAGTCAAGGTGATATTTTATGAGCATTTATTGATCTATTTTAGACAATTGAGTTGTCAACTAGCAGATAATTACCTATTACTTTCTGACAATTGTAGTAGAGTTATTGATAAAATCTCTTAACAGAGTAGACTTAACAATCTTATGTAAATCTCTTAACCAAGTACACACTTCATTAGTGTTGTCAAAATCCTATAACTAGGTAGATCTAGATGATCTAATATGTTACTCCTAACAGGGTAAGATCACCAGAAGTGATCAAAACTTGTAGCCTTAACAGGAAAACCTTTTCTATCTGCAGTAGTGAAGAATTTGTGGGTGTCATCCACACCGTAGTTTTTACCTTCTTACAAGGGTTTCTATGTTACCAAAATACTTGTGTTATGTGATTTTCATATTGATTTCATGTTGTTTACTTTCTTAAGTTAACTAGATGATTGATTTATGCAATTATATTCAAGTTATTTTGATCGGTTGTCACAGTATACAATTATAGATCTGAAAGGTTTTACAAGTAAAGTTTTTGAAGTCACTGATTCACCCCTCCCCTCTCAGTACATATCTCTCCTAATTCCAATAGAGGGTACTACAAGTACAAGGGTTAGGTCATAACCCATCACATAAGTATGGTTATTCTCATAGATATAGTCATGGTCATTAATGTAATCATCAAACTATAGTCATGTCAATGATAATTATAATCAAATAATCAAACCATTAAAGATATCTAAAAACCATAACCTTTGTTTATCAATTAAAATTTAAGTACCCAAGTATCAATATTGACCCTAGTTTATCTTAGAGATCATAACCATTGATAAATACTAGATCATATAAATCTATTAGGTGCCTCCATATCATTAGGACCCCATGATATCATAAGAAGAGATGAGTACACATGCAAGAAGATACTAAAAATTTTTATCATTGCCTAAATGAAAGTGAAAGTATTCTAGTTAAGAATGAATTTTTTATTCAACTTTCAAGAAGAAACCTACTCTTATCCAAGCCTATAAGTCTCTACAACATTCCCCTAATTTCCAAAGAGATATCAAACATGTTAGGGTTGGAGGGGTGTTATGGTCCATTATTGATAAGTTGGACTCTCCATATAAATGTGAGAGAGAAACATTAAATGATATTCCATTTGCATAAAAAATACATACAATCACTACATCAATTGTTTCTCAATTTTGTACATAAAAAAACCTTCCAATGGAGTTTGAACTACCAATATGTGGAATCTTTTTAGGTTGTTTTGTTGCTAAATCCATGACTAAGGAAGACACATCCACCTATGTCTCTATTCTGATTAGGATTTGCAACAGTTGTCCCTGTTGTTGAAGTATGAGAGGAGCTCGTATTGTAAAATTTTCCATAAACCTTTTCTCAGTATGTCACAGTATCATACCATTTTGATTCATCTATATAAGGATCAACAACTTTTCCAGGATCGTGAAGGTAATGAGCCTTCACCCTCATGTAAGTACCTTGCCATGACATTGGATAAAACTTGCATTTGATCATGGTTATTCCATTTGAACCTTTTGGCCTCAATATACGGTCAACATACTTCAACGATGGGTACTAGTCTTGTCTTCCCCCACCTAACATTCTACACAAAAAAAATAAAAATTGAAAAGTATAACTATTAGTAGCAAGTTTGATATTTTGTGCACCAATTAATGAAAGTTATGTATTTTTAGGCCTTTTTTTCTATGTTAAATTTTGTTAGAGTTTAAGACTAGCCAAGCTTTTACTATTATGTATTTTTTAGGTGCTTAATCTTAAATTAAAAGATTTTAAAGAGTTTATTGTTTTGCATTATAAAGAGACTAATGAAAGTTCATAAATTAAAATATATTAGTATTTAGTATAAATATTTTCTATTTTTTAGGTTCCTAAATTAAAAGATTTTATTGTTCTAATGTTTTGCATTATAATTAAAGAATACATTATAAATTCTAATATATATTTTAAAATCCAAGCTACAAAATATAAAATATTTTAAGTATGTTTAACATGTAGTCAACTATGTTAAAAGCTAAGTATCTTTTGCAAGTTCAAAGCTATGACATTCCCACTGATGTTGCTTTCCCTCTTAGGGATTTTGAATGTTGCTCCTTCTGTATCTAGGCATGGTGCCCTCATTTCTCATGGTGGGGAGTTGTCTATGCCTTTTGTGGTTGTTGGGAATGGGCTTCATGCTCCTGGGGGGTTGGTCTCTTGTTCAATGATGACCTCTCCCTTGATTCACTTGTTGTTGGGCTGGGGGCTTTGGTCCATCTATAGCTCCCTCATTTTCTACTATAGAATCTTTCAGGTCTTTCATTCCTTTTGGCAATGTGTCTCCCTTCACTTTGATTCTAGTGAGTTGTTCTCTTTCTGTCAAGCTTTCTTCTGAGGCTGAAGGGGACTTGGAGAATAGTACTGATATTTTGAAGTCTCAAGGACTGATATGTCATTTTTAGGGTTTCTGGCATAGCCTTCCCCAACTACATGAATGGGTGTCTCATAGATGGGAACTAAAATTATCAAATACTGTTCATATTTTTCCTATGGAAAAAGGGTTTTTCATAGCTAAATTTGATAATTCTAAGGATAGATCTAA
Organism: Chamaecyparis obtusa; assembly: GCA_027943335.1. Lineage (NCBI taxonomy): Eukaryota > Viridiplantae > Streptophyta > Pinopsida > Cupressales > Cupressaceae > Chamaecyparis > Chamaecyparis obtusa. The sequence continues at coordinate 284,737 of BSBK01007667.1, read as the reverse complement.
GATTTTGTGTGATGATTTCTTCAGCTGGGAGGAGGACAAATTTATGCTTATGGTTAAGCCTTGGCACCATGATTTCAATCCATCCACTTAAGTCTTCAAAAAGATCCCTATTTGGGTTAGACTCCCTAATCTCCCTCTTCATCTATGACATGATTCCATCCTTGAGGAAGTTAGTGAGGCTTTGGGGGAGTTCTTGATGTCGGATCATGATTCTTCCAATATTTATCATTCTACCTTTACTCGTATCCTAGTAGATCTTGACACCTCGATGGGTCTTCCGGCTGAAATTAAAATTGAATCATCCTTGGGATCTTGCATCTGACAACTTGACTACGAAGGTATTCCTTTTAGGTTTCAATTTTTTTTAAGACTGGTCACATTTTTTCTCAAGGTTTCCTTGATAGTAAGAAGAAGAAATCCTCTCTTTCTTGGTCGAAGGGTGCTTCCACCCAGCACTACACAATCCTAAAAAGCTCCTCTCGGCCTAGGAAGGAGGTTGCTCATGTTTTAGGCACTTAGGTGCCAACTATGGAGGTGGAAGTTTCATGCCCTATTTTGCCTCTTAATGATCATGATGGGATTGTTGAGGTTGTTGGTTCTGGTCCTTTTGCTAGTTCTGGACCAACTCCTTCTTCATTAGATGGTGTCAAGCTCTTTGTTGGTGGTTCTATGGGTGTTGTTTCTATTGGCCCTTCTGGGTTTGTGGATGTTGTTGGTTTTGGTTTTGTTGTCCCTCTTGTTGGGGCCAAAGTTGGCCCTATGTTGGATGTTTCGTTGGCTGGTTCAACACCTTTGTTGGGTACTGGATCTTTAGGCTTGGATTTGTTGTGCTGACAGGATGAGGTTGCTAGAGTTGAAGAGGGATGGATCATAGTTAAAGGTAAACATTTAAAGAGGTAATCCACTTCATTTGACATGACCCTTTGGTCCCATAAGAAGGGGACAAATGGATAGTTACCTTTCTTTTTGTTGATGTTCTCCAATATTTTCTCTTGTGATGCAGTTAGGGATTTTATTTGTTGGATTGTTGTTTCTCAAAGTCTAATTCTTGGTGGTGTTGTTTGGGGTTGCTGGCCTTTTGTTCAGGTTGGTCTTTTGTTTCTTGGGATCTCTCAATGTCCTATCTTAAGTTTTATTATACAGGGTTTCAGGACCCCTTCAAAACCTATTTTTACCTTAATAAAAAATATGTAGTCAACTAATCATAAATTATCACTATTAAACTCAAAATTTTGAAGAGTTCAAACCTTCTCATAGATATATGTAGTGTCAGTATATATGTAACCTGCAATAACAACACAATGACCCTTAGCAACACACAAAACTAGCATTAGTTTATATGCAACATTGAGTTCTCTAAAAATTGTGATTGAAGAAGTTGGAAGAATCGTTTTGACCTAAAAAAAACATGAGTCATTGATTTGTTTTTAGAGAAGTTAATAATTGCATCCTACAAACCCATGAAGACTCTAGAGACATCTCAAAGGCTGGATACATGTCCTAGTCTTAGGTATGCATCCTAAGGGTTTGAATATGCATCTCTTGATAACTCTGTCTAATATAATAGACCCATATTTATTGGAGCTAAACCCAAGCATTTATAATTTCAAATATTCTTGAGAACCCATTTCAAAAATGTTCAACCTCATCCAAATCAAGACACACAAGGTTTTATGCTATTTGATTAGCACACATGTGAGAGGATTAAATATGTAACTTAGTGTCCGCTTGAACATAATTTTCAATGGGTTTCATACCCTCCTACATTTAGAAGCAATAACTTTAGAGGAATCCATAAATTACCCCATGATAAGCTATCAATGATATATTGGATGCTAATTTTTCATGCAAGTGGGAGAAAAAGTTGAGATGACAATTTTAGAAAGCCTATTTGAACATTGCAACAACTCAATCTCCTATTGCATGTTTGAATGCAACATTGGTCCCATTTCCTTCCTATACCAATGAATTGGAACATTTAGTGGTTTTAGGCCCTCTTATGATGATAATTGATGGCCATTAGTCCACCATTTCCATTCTTAGTGTGCAACATGAGTCAATTGCACCTTTGATCATTGCTAGTTCAGTCCCCTCTACCTCGTGGCTTGGGTTGGGGTTGTTGATTGGTCCACTTTTGGCTAGAGGTGTCATTTCTATTGATTGCAGGGTTCATATTGGAATGGTTTCCACTGGGAACCCTTCTCATAGATCTGGTATTATGAAAAATTGGTTGAATTTTCTACCAAGATTGGTTGAATGATCTACAAATGGTCTTGTCACTATTTTTCTAGTCGAACATTTGACACATTGTTGTTAAGGTAGAATGTTCTGTGCCAATCTTGGTCAAAACAGACATCTGTAATTGGCAATTTTATTCATCAAACTTGCAAGCAATGTTGGTCAAAATGTTTGGCCCACCTGACCAGGATGCCAAACACACAACACTAAATTTCAAAATGGAATGGTTGATATGTAGACCAGCCTTGGTGAGGGTTTCGACCAAAGTTAGTTGAAATTTTGACCAATTTCGATTGAAATGTTGGGCCCGTCCGACTAGGATGTCAAACCCACGATGCTAAATTTTGACACAGAATGGTCGATATGTAGACCAGTCTTGGTGAGGGTTTCGACTAAGGTTAGTCAAAAATTTGACCAATTATGGAATGTTAAAAAAATACACCTAAAGATAAATATCCATAGTAATCACCAATGACATCCCGATCGGTGATTAGTCTAGATATTTATCTTTGGGTGTTACTTTGCATTAATATATATCATTGTGTATTTTGTTATGTTACTTTACTATTAGGATAATGGTTTATTATGAACTTATTTGATGTTGGTTACTAGCTGTTAAATCAGGCAACTGCAAACATTTTAATAGATTTTCATTATTAAATAATGAAATTTCCATATACTAGTGCTCTTCATATTCAAAATAACATTACATGATTTATTATTATTCTCGGGTCTTACAATCATATATAGACCAGTACCATCCTAGGAAACTGACAAGCACCCATGTAACTACCTATTTGGTCCATTTGTCTGATGATTTAAACATTACATGTATTGTTCTTTTAACAACATTTGACTATTTTCTAACTTTGAAACATAAAAAACTCCCTTATTACATTAACATGGTCTTATGTGATCTTATGAAGCATAAAACACTAATCAAACTCTTAATCTACCCTTTGAGCCCTTACATGACCATTATAGACGTTGTTTTCCCATTATGGCAATATTTGATAATTTAATTACAAATAACTCAAAATGAGAAAATATGGCTTTAATAGTCTTGATTACATCATCGAATGGTCCTATAGATATTATAAATTTAATTATTTCATAGGCTCTTCATTAGGGCATTATAGTGACCCTTGTGTCTTACGTGCTCCTACACCATACTCTCGGGCTTCAAAAATTTCCAAGTCCCTTGGCAAGTCTTACAAAGAAAAGTATGAGAAAAACAAAACATGCCTTCATCTTAACTGTAGGTTTGCACTTTTCCTCCATCATAAATATTCTCCTTTCTTGACCTTTACTCACTTGGATATGCCTAGTCTCTTTCATCTTCACCTTTGATTTTCCTCCCCTTTCCAAAATCAACACCATGTGCTACTCACTATCCATCATCATCTTCATGCCCAACATCTCTACCAAAACTGCATATAATTGTACCTTGATCAATTTCACTTTCCAAAGACATGTCTTGACATCATCATACTCAATCTCCATGCTTTGGGAACTCACCCATTCCTTAGCCTTCTCATGGCTTACCACCATCTCTTCATCCTTAGTCCCTTCTTCCTTTTGGACCAACTTTACTTCCTCTACGAACTTCTCCTTCACCATATACCTTTCCTCTTGGCATTCCAACTCATTGTTTATCTTTAAGAGTACACCATTAGCCCCATCATTCCCTGTCACAGGGGTAAATTTTTACTATGTACTAATTTCCTCTTTCAAAGGACATAACATAGTCCAAATAAAAACTTTCTTATCCTATTCAAGCCCTCCTTTTCTTGCTTCATCAACATCTATGTCTTTCATCTCTATCTCAACATCTAGAACCTCATTGTCCTTAGGTTCACCATACTCTTCTTGTTGCACCCTATGCTTTTGCCCATAAAATGGACAAATTACCTCTTCCTGTTCATCATCTTTATGTTGCACCTTCATCCTTATTTGTAAGGCATTAAGACTCCTCATTATTTAATCTCTCTCCTTTTTCCATTCCTCTTTCTTTTCTCCACCATTTTTCATCTCTCTCTCTCTCTCTCTCTCTCATTATCATTTCTTCCTCTTCTCTTTTCTTCTTCCCATTCTTCAAGTAGGTTTTTATCACCTTTACCAACTCTCTCTCTATTGGTGTCAACCCCATATTTTCCTTACCTTGGCTACACAAACTTCCTCAATACCCAATCTACAAGGATCTACAACCTAGCCCTGATACCACTATGATGCAGAGGCATCATGGGCCCATTCACAATCATGTCAAAACTCTTCATTTTCCCTTCTATAACATGCAATCAACAATGTCTTTCAAGACAAATCTCCACTTCTTTATGGCAGATATAACTTCACATCATCCCTCACAACTCAAATCCCTATTCCAAAATGACTTCTCCAATTGGATCACTCTCCAAGACCCCTCAACTGATCCCACTACTCTGATCACAACCTTTTAATTCCAAACAACATTCCTGCTAATCTGTAACTCCTAATTGCATACCTCTGATCACACACTAACTTTGATTGTATTTAAAAACTTGACTGATTACATACCCCATTTCCCTATGAAAACACACTCAACTCATTAATCACTCTACCTTCTTGAATCTTTACACCCTTATCTGATCATACTCATGATAGAACCCCATACTCTCACAAGTATTTTAACAACCCCAGACTCTTTCAACAAGTAATCTCCTAATGGACTGTGAATGTCCCCTATGAAAATATCTTTAATCAGACTCTTATCTTGAATGAATTCCTTAATGACTTAGACTGATGAATTCTTCCAACATCAATGAACTCTTACTACAAATCTCTCAACACCTAATACACCTAGAAAACCTTCACAACAATCCCTTGAACTCTTTGATCCCAAATTGTTAGACATCGATAATTAATTATCTCTCTATTTTGAGATAGTCACATTAATGATCATAAACTATGTGTTCCTTGGTTTTCAATCACTACAACACATCTAATATTTTACCACTCATATCTCTAAATCAATCTCTTCCTTGTGAAATCCCTTCATACACAAATTCACCATTAAACTTTCACATTACTCTCTTTTCTCAAACTAGCTAAGACAACATTCCATGACATTCTACATTCAAATGCACATGAAACCTTGAGCATGGTCTTTTGCGAACACAAAGACATAAAATACAAAAAATTCCCCATTGATCTACCAAATTTTGGGCTTTGATTTACATTAAACAAAGAGGATCTCCATTTTAGAAACTCACTTATTACCCTATGAGGGTTTGGAATAGTTTGCACAAAATTTTGGATATCTTTGTTAATACTATATGGAATTAAATTCCACAAAATCCAAAATGACTATGATTCAATTCTCTAACATCTACAATAAATGGTTCTCCAAAAATATACCATATAGACCTTAAGAAAATGTTGGAACAAGACTGTTTAACTGAACATAATCATGAAATATTGTAGAAAACCCAAACTTCATTATTCAAAGACTAATTACATCAACTTCCTTACTCATTCTTAAAAGAATTTAAAAAACCAAAAAAAAATAGGATTGTTAAATGATTTAGCATTCAAAACAATATGGCTTAAAATCCTTCTAATGTCTTATCCATACTCTTTGAGTCTATTGTTAAAGACCCTTTTATTATCATCCTAGTAGATGCATTCACAATATTCTAAAAATAGACTAACCAAACTTCAAAGTTGTAGTTCACAAACCTTTGAAAGTGATGGTAGAAGCTAGAATATTCTTCATCAGTGACCTCCTTCAAATTCTAAAGCTAGACTGCCTTGACATCATTTAGAATCTCCCACTCATATGTTGTTTCCTTAATAGTTTTAGCCTTCGGCTCTAGATGTAAGTGGTACAGGCAATAAAGAAGCATAAGAATAATATAAAAATTCCCTATTTTCCACACCATTAGATGCTCAAGAAACTAACTAAAAAATAATTGTAAATGATCTATGGATTCTCTCAAGAACAACAAAAAAATGTAAGAATAGAAAGTATTTACCTGAATGCCAACACCAATGATAATGCCCATGAGGAAGTTAGGCACAACACTAGCTATGGCCATCATAATACTTTCCACCAATGTAACACTTGCATATAGGCACAACACAAAAAAGGCATAATGACTGAAACCAGGATGTAGCCTAACCATGTAATAACAAATGATCCTTGATATTATTGAGATCATAATAAAATAGGGTGTCCATGATAGAGTATTTCCCACCACAAAAGCCATAACCCCATAATGTCCATTCATCCTTTCTCACTGAAATACCTACATTACACAATACAAATAATAATTTCATTTAGAATCATGAAATTTTCAGAGTCCATAATGATCTAGATGAAATACCTACATCACACAATAAAAATAATAATTCATTAGAATTATGAAATTTTCTCAGATAAATGAAGTTACCTTCATATCTTCAACAAAAGATGGGAAGCATCCAATAGACATGAAAGTAACAAAGCCAAAAATGAAGGAAGCACAAGCTCCTCTTGCCTGAACATATATTGTACAACATGTTTAAGTCAAAAATTTGAGTAGCACAAAACTTATGTCAATGAAAATTTCAGGGGTGACATGAAAGTGCAGTCTTACAAGTTTGTTATTTGATAGTTTCCTGACAATGACACATTCAAAATGCACTTATGAGAAAATACCTAGAATGAATGAAATTGATTAAATAATGAAGGTATGTTAGTTTGAGCTTCACTTGGTTTCAAGAATACTTTAATATTCTCTACTTAACAAGGCCAACCACGTGAAGGTGGAAGCTCATCTGGCCTCACCTCCCTCCCCCTAACATCAATCTGAATTCCCCATTAAAATCTAATTACACACTTCATTCATCCATTTATGGACTATAACATTCAATCAATACAATCACATAACATTCATTAATATGATATAACATTCATTAATACGTAACACTAATCAAGAATTCATTAACACAACAATATTCATTAACATGACATATACTTCAATATTAATACGCAACATTCATCTAGATAATTACTTAAAACAACGTTCTTTCATTATCCAACAAAGTTAATCAAACAAGTTTTATCAAAGAGCATTTTTAAGAAATCATTTCTTTTTGGGGTTTTTCTTATATTTCTTAAGGTAAAGGCTGAGAGGAGCATCACTATCTTCCTCCTCTTGTGGTTGTGATCTCAAATTATGATGCTTCCTCATGTCTTGAGGAGCACAAGGCTACTGCACTAAAGGGGAGTCTGCTATAATAACAAGTAAATGGGTTAAATTTGCATACTTTTTTTTACTATTACATGTATTTCATTAACCAGTAGAACATAACATGCATTTTTATTTACTTGACAATGCCACATCATGTACAATAACATTTTGATCTTCCACCACCTCAACATACTCAACATGCTCTAAAATATTCAAAAAAAGGTTACATGACCAATTGCAATTAAAGATGTTAAATTCTATTAATAATTACGTAATTTATTTCTAATAGAAAATTAATACCTCCACCACTATGATCCACATCATGGCCTTCATCATGCCTAGGTTCTGTGATAGGATTTGAAAGCTGCAATGAAATGTCATGCACATTATTATCATGAAATAGTCAATTTATGTTCAAAATTAACTATTCAATTTGATTTTTTTTTCATTTGACCAATTTACTTGTGTTTTATCTAGTGCAAAAAATTCTTCGTTATGGCTTTTGAATTCTTGGCATAGGCATGTTGCCATGACTTTATAGCCTTCCTTCAAGGCTATACTTTTGTCTTTATTCATGGGCTATACAAAATTGTTTGCAACCTTATATATAAAAATTTGATATGAAATTCCAATGCTGCTACTTACAAGTTGAGAGTGAAGTTTCACATGGCCACCAGAGCCAAGTTTGTATTGGCCAACCTTTTTTAATCTCTCTTCTATAGCTTTTGATGTGTCTTACAGTCTATGAAAAGTTTGAAACATGTTAGGTTATATATTTACAAAGATCACTAATTAGTGCATGATTAAATTCTACTTAATACTATCACGACACACCTTCTTTTGTTGTCTTCTGGTTGAATTTCTCTACCCTTTAGCCTTTTCTCTTTTTCATCTTCCATTATTTCATTCCACTCCATCGGTGGAATCATAAGACACTCATACTTTGGGTTATCCTTTAGAGCCCTTCTATATTAATGGTCCCTCACAGTCTTTATATGTTTGGATGCTTTTTAGAATCATGGCACTATCAAAAGTTTTATTTCCAAAGAGGTCCTCTAAAGATTTAATGAGCTGATTTTTTAAGTCAGCATCATGTTCATTCCACCTTTTTTGAAAAAAAAAAACTGTTAGATATCATAACTTTAATATAGTACAATAAATGGAAGATAAGAAAAATATTGTACCAATATTATGAAGCTATGTACCTTTTACGTAGGGTGGGCCCAAATAGATTCAATGTCATCTCAAAAAGAGTATCATAAAAAATATCATTTCCTACAAAAACATCATGGGATCATCAGTCCAAAATGAGTTATGTATAAGTAAACTACAATTACACTATAAATAATAACAATTTTAAAGCACCTGGAAGCTTTGTTACTTTTAATGGAAACATATTTTTCTTGTTCAACAACAATGTCCCCGCAAATGAACCAGTACTAGTAACATGGGCTGATCTAGGAAATGGTTGAGCTTCACTAGTACAAGTCTCTATTCTTGTACTAGGTGTAAGTGTATCTATTAGTGCGCAAAATAGGTCCATGCAACACATAAAATTCACACAAGAAAAATAATCAATGCATGATTAGCACATAGAAAAATATAGAAAAATAAGGTTTTACCAGTTGTAGCTAGTACAGAGGAAGATGTTTGCAAGCTCCTTGTTGTGGACAATGCAGCTAACAATATCAAATTGTTGATCGAAGCAGGCATTTGCACTTCATCATGAGCTGAAGAATACATTGTTAGCAAAGACATTTGCAATGGATAAATATTAAATGGGGTAATAGAAGCATCCCAAACATAAGTTGAGTCAATAATGCATACAAAGGTTAAATGAATGGTTAAAAGTTTAAGGATTATTTACATGAAGGTCATGTATACAACCCTCACCATATTGACCACGTTTCACAGGTGTCAAAAAATCCTGTAAGAAGAACACATCATATTTTAGATCATGATCCATAAGATAGTATAAAATATAAACATCTATTGAACTTTAATTATTGCTTAAGATTAAATACTGCTTACATTCATACAATTGACTCTACGTATCAATTCATCTTTGAGTGTCTTTGTCTCCTTAGTTTTGTTTGGTTCCATGACAAGGTTAAGAACTTATTTACTATATTTATTTAGAATCTGAGTAGCCATGAAGATAGGCTTAGCGCTACATATGATGTCATCTAAAAATGCCACCTATAGTACCCCTCCATAGTTTTCTTTTCTGTTATTCTTGCCAAACTCTTTTAGGCCACATATATGTGTGCTTCGATATTTTAGTGTTATTATGATTATTGGATGTATGTCACTTCATGGTGAATCTTTAATAAATGGATGTTTATGATGATTATATTGACTCATTTAGATGTTGTTACTTCTGATGATGTTATATTAGTTTCGAAATGTTATTTGTAATGATGATTATACTTACCCCATACTTGCATGTGTATGGTGTTCATGTATGCTTTTATATTTCTGCTTGATGTGGTTGAGGAACAGAGTCATAGTTACTTGCTTGCGAGATCCACATGATCGGTCGATCCCTGCCATTGTCTATTATATCTCTATACATATATGCACATGCTTGTCTCTTATGCAGGTTTGCAGGTATCAGGCATCGACTTCCCTGAATTGTTAGGATGAGCATGCCCTATTGCTAGTCTCAATCGTAAAAGAGGGGAGATAATATTTAGTTCCAAATCCTAACCTAAGCCAAATATTGTCCTAAAGTAGAGGACAAGATTCTATGTTTCCACCTCTCTAAACTCGTCCATTTAACATGAGTTTATACCTATGTCCTGAGTATGAATTTGGCTCCTTAGGTCTTTTTGATTCTTTGGATTTTTGGTGTTTGGTGTGATTTCTATATTTGGATCATTCTATTTTTAGCTGTGAGATATTATTTAATTGGTAATTAAATAGATTTGATTATTTAGCTTAGTTATTATTTTTTATTGTATAGTGGTAGCAATAAATTAATCATAAATTAATTTTATGAAATTATTGAGTGTGGTTAAAATATTTAATTAATGAGAATTAATTAAATAACTTCACCTTTGAAATATTTAATCATGAATTTAACCTATGTTCAATTAAACTATTTTTTTATTAAATTAAGGGTTAATTTAGCATGTCGTAATTGTGTTAAACTAAATGTTCTAATTTTTAATTGTTTAAATGCATTAAGTTGCACATTCATATTTGAATGGAATTGAATTAATAATATTAGTTAAAGTTTGGTTATGTGCTTCAACAAAAGTCGAAGTGGAGGGGAGACTCTAGTTCAACTGAAACTAAACTGTAAACTAGAGTTTATTTTCATGCGAACTCTCTTGGAGTCGAGTTTGAACTCTTGCATGTGAAAGGAAATTCCTTTATGTGTTGAGAGTTTTAGCCATTATGGGATTACATAGTTTTGGAGGAGAAATTGGGAGATAGGTTTGGAGACAGGTTTGGAGAGAGTTCTTCGAAAAGCTTGGGTTTTATTTCTTCGTTCTAGACATCGTTGAATCTATGTAATTGATTTGAGGTAGGTTTTGATTTTATTATGGTTATTCTTTTTCAGATTCCTATAGGAATTTGTAGAGAGTGTCTTCCTTGTGCCTACTGGTTTTGGATGTATGAGAAGTTTTGGGTTATTTATTACTTGTTGAATTTCTTTAAAAGATGTGAAATTTCATGCAATTTGATTTGAATATTTTTACCTATCTATTATGAAAGCAATGAAGGTTTTTGCGAAGACTGTAGAAGAATTGTTAGAAAACCCAAATGGATTAGGGTTTGATCTTTGTTGAGAAGCTAGTAGAAATAATATTCAAGTTAAGGGAATTTTTTATTTATGGCATATATATTTATATATGTAATTATATGTTTATGGTTGCTTATATATATATATATATATATATATATATATATATATATATATATATATATATATATATATATATATATATATATATATATATATATATATATATATATATATATATATATATATATATATATATATATATATATATATATATATATCTATGTATGTATGTATGTATGTATGTATGCATGTATGTATGTACCGATTTATTCATAAGGAAATTAAACCAGTATTGGAATTGGTATAAAAGTTGATTTGGTGTGTTTTAAAAAATATATAGCAAAGTTTATAAATTTGATAGTATATAATCATTTAAATAGTGATAAAATTTTTTTTGAAAAAAAGCAAAATTTAATATAGTTTGGAGGGGCTTTTAACTCCCCCCCAAATGACCGCACAAGGTGCCCAAGGGCCATTGAGTAGTAGTACCCAAGGGTACTGTCGCACGACAATCCTACAAAGGGTTGTCATGCAACAGTACCTACAGGGTATTGTTGCATGACAGTCCCTGCAGGGGACCTGTAGTGCGGCAGTACTAGGGTATTGACGCACGGTATGGTGCGGTACCGTATAAAATAAAGTATTTTATTTAAAATTTGCCTTTAAGTTTTGTTTTTTTAATATTAATTTTTATTTTATAATAATTCATAACTTTTTTAATTACTATTAAATTTTTAAATGTTAATTTTAAATTTTAAGAAATGTATATTAATATGTAAAATATAATGTTTATGTTTTTTTTTAAAAAGGAATTTTTATTTAAATGGGTATTGTTTATGTTAAATGGCTTTTACTATTTTAATCTAAGAGTACTTTTATTATTACTATAATACGAAGGGTATTTTGATTGAATTTTTAGTAGTTGGAAATTTAATAAATGCATGGTTTTATTTTGAAGTATAGTTGTATTTTTAAGATGTTAGTTTTAAGAACTATGATTATGCACTTTATTAGTAGTTAATCTTCACATGTCATTTGATCATATGTGCTTGCGGTTAAATAGGGGAAAGTTTATACTTTGGATCTTAATTGAGAATGTTAAACCATGCTATTTGACTTTCTAGACATTATGTTTATATTAAAACTAAGGGGTTAGTATTGTCCACCAGAGGGTATGAAATCCAGAGGTGGGATTTGGTTATCTTTTTACCATGTTTGTTTGCCTTGCATATTCTATTGTGTCGGTGAACTTGTTCTAGGATGATTCTAGTTTTGCATGTTTCTATCACTGTTGGATCTAGTTGTTGAGGTTCATGAGTTGTGTTGACTTAGGGTTATATTTGGTCTTGTGAAACCCTAGGCTAGGTCATCTGAGTGTATAGCAGGAAGTGGCTTGTAATTGGTGTCGGAGCCCAGAAGTGGCTACCAGGAGATCCTATTACAAGTATCTTAATAAGTGATAATTAATAAACATTGAGAATTTAAAATGAACTAATAAGACATCATGTGCCTCGCCCATGCCTAAGTTCCTGATTGAGTTTGACTAGGATGGGAGTGAGAAGACGCTTGCCGCCTTTTTGGACTAGATATGGCATAGTTAGTACCTTGTCTACACAAGAGGTTACCAAAACCACATAGAGTCACTAGGGTACTGAGATCTGAAGAGACTACCAGGATAACCTTAGAGTTGGCTCATGTGATGATACTTCCTATATACATCTTAGGTTTCCTATGTGTATTGGTTGCCTCTAGTTGAGTATGTTAGACCTTGTTGTCTTTTTGTACACTTTGAGATAGAAGCTTTCAGGATCTCTTCCTTGGTTTGTTATGTTGTTGTTTGTTATCTGAGTGGGATCTAATGTTATCTCCTCAGCATAGTGGGAGTGGACCATTTAGGTTCATGAGGTCGGGTGGTAGTGATTCTTTTACCATTTGAGACTCCAACATTCGTGTACTAGTGCTGGATGATCCATGTGGTAGTTGTTCTTCCTTGGTCTTCAATGTTGAAGATGTGTTCTTTTTCTTCTTCCTTTTGTGATCTTGTATCATTGTATCAGATATCTAGAGATATCATGTTGAACTTCTTTTCAGTTATTGCATTTACATACCTTGCGACATGTGCAGTGGATGCAGTTTTTTATGGTTACCTTATGGTGCCAGTTGTATTTATGTTATCATGTATATGATGTTGTATTTATCTTTCAGTTGTAATCTTGAGATTCATAATTATATCTTATCTTAATTAATTAATAATCCTTTCGTAATCTATGTCAAGGAAACCTTGAGAGTTGTAACCTATGTAGATTTTTTATTGCTATGCTTTTCTTCTGCAATGTGAAACTTTGATGTTACTGATTGTTAACTTTTAAAAAAAAATTGCTCTACAAACTTAGTTGCAAGTTTAGGTTAAGTTCTCCTGGGTTCCCTAGCGGGGCATTACACCACCTCAATTTTAGATCACAATTGATCTACTATCATTTTTGCTTTTCCCTATCAATAAGTATCAATTTGTGACATCAATATCAGTAAAATTCTATCAAAATAACTCCAAAGCAATAAAGAAAAGAACATAATAATATGACATTTGTTTCTATATAATTTTTAGAATTATACTAATTAAGGTTTACCTTTGATGAAGAAGGTGTGTGAGGAACATCCCCACCTATGTCTTGTGGTGGATCCATGTCTCCCTGTGACAAATATTAGTAACTCTTAGCAATTAGTAGCGAAATGGAAGTAATAAACTTACCAAAAAATTATTAATAAAATTGTAGATTGTATATTGGAGTCAATATTAATTGGAGGCAATTGGTTTAAATGTTGTACTTGCCAGTCCCATGATAGGGAATTTTTTTTATCTACATGATTCAAATTGTAATCTATCAAAAGCTCTTCCCATGCACTTCTTGATTTTATTGCACATACAAATACACAATTTCCCTCCAGTGCCTCGAATATACAATTCAACCGCTTATTAGTTGACACAAGTTGAGAACTATTTATGAAACCTACAATATTCCCTATTGCTTTTGGAATTCCATCAATATACATAGCGAACCTTTTAGTCTAATCATTTACTTTGCATTGTATATAATTTGTTGACAATGCATACCTACGCATAATTTTTTATATTGCACAATCTGCATCCAATTATTGTAATTATAACAAGGTCCTACATACTCCATCAATTCAACAACTTAATTATAACTGAACTTTATGTCATCTATGGAAAATAAGCCCAAACCATGTAATGAAGATGGAGCTATATGATATATCCTTTCGTACAAAATAATCAATGTTAACTAGAGGTAGTTCCTTGGGTACCCATTCTTTCTGAAGATGTGTGTACCTTAAGGGAACCTTCCTATTGCCTTTGGTCTCATTATCATAAGAATGTGACCCCCCCTCAGCAAGGAAAAATTGCATTCATTTTTTGAATTTTCTTCTAATCTTTTGACCTCTAGTTGATCCCCCTATTTTAGACCTACTAGATGTCTCACTTTTGTCTTCTATTCCTGCATTTTCCTCACTTGAGGAAGATAGATCTGACAAATACCTATTTGGTGATGCTTACAATCTATCAAATGAGAGACATAGTAGGATCTATATATTTTGGTGACTAAAGAGAAGGAAACTAAATAATAAATTATACATGTCGATCCATGTCAAAGGCATTAAATTTCCTACATATATAAATCATTTATCTTAAGTTAGCCAAAAAATACATGATATGTAAGCTACAAATTACATAGAAGACAAAATTTACATAATACAAAATATACTCCATGAAATTAGATTTCAACACATAATAACTTAATTATACAAACATACAAGTCAAATAAATTTCTATGAATAAATCAATACCTCATACGTGACATTGATCATACCTTGACATACATTTCAATGATCATGTTACTAATCATCTTCCTCATCCATGTCATCATCATGACTATCATCATCATCATCATCATCATCATCATCATCATCATCATTATCATCATCATCATCATCATCATTATCATCACCATCATCATAGTTGTCACCTTGATCATCATCATCATGACCAACACCACCACCATCTTCATCACCATTATTGATGAGACAAATTACTATCTCAATTTTTTTGTAATCTTCAGACTTTGTTGACACTCTTTATAGTCTGATAGACATTTCTAAAACATTTATGACTTATACCTATGTGAACTTATGCTAAGTACAACTAAAGCCACAAAGTCTATGGGTAGCTAGAATGACATGTTTTGTTGACTATTATAAATATAATGCAGTACTTCATATAGTTATTTTAAGTTGTGTTCTAACATTTGAGTAGGAGTTGAAATGTTGACTTGAATATATATATATATATATATATATATATATATATATATATATATATATATATATATATATATATATATATATATATATGTACACCAAATGCTACTAACCTACCAGGTAAGCAAAGAGCGGTTCAAGAATGGTGCAACTGCATTTAACAAGGAGAAGTACAAAGAGTGATGCAACCGCATTAAAGAAGGAGCTTTAGAAGACCAACCATGGTGGAACAATCTAGCATGGTTCTGAGGGATATGTTGCTACTAAGAAGGAGTTGTTGTTCCAGAGAATATAGGAAATAAGTCCTACTATATTTCCTTAGAGTTGTTATTCTATTTATCTGCAGTAATTGTAATATGTCATGGTTATTTTACCTCCTTATTGGGTGAGGTTTAATCAAACTATTTTTGTTATGCTTTCAATAAGCGTCAATCCTTTATATAAAGGGATTTTGTCTGATTTAAAAAATAATGAGAAAATATAGAATGATGTATTCAATATAGTAGATGTTTCTCTTTTCTGTTCTTCACGAGTTGTTCAATTGTTATGTAACTAGTTAAGAAGAATTTAATGGAAGAGTGATTTTGAAGTATCTTATGTGTTAGTAGTTAGTAGAAGCCAACCAAGGGGTCCCACTTGGGAGGTGGATTAGATTAAGTTAGAGTAGATTTTCTTCCTGCATTTTTTGTGCTTTCAAGTAGAGTTATTATTTTACTCCTACAACATTACTATCATGAATGTTCCTGCAGCACTTGCAGAGATAGACAGAGTAAATGTTTTGAGTTGTTAGATAGGCTTAGATTCATTTCACAAGCTTTATGCAGTAATTCCATTAAGTAGTCAAGTGTGTTTACTTTCCTACAATAATAGCATAGATTCCTTTCATGCATTTTATCTTCCTGCAACATAGGTGTTATGACTCTTAGAAGAACTTAGTGCACAAACTGTGTTGTCCCATTTCAAGTCTATGTCTCTAGGTTGACAATCTAAATGCATTTCATGATGGGAAAAGTAATCCTTATTATAGATGTATTATTCCTAAGAGAGACAATGACATGATTATTATTGACTGTTCATTTTTGGCACCATTGCTGGGGATGGTGTCAAACAAGGAACCTTAATGAGTCATTTATTTTTCAGATTAGTTTCTTTTTTTTAGTCAATACAGAGTAGTTGTGAGCTTGCTTCACAAGTTCATCAACTTACTTGCATGCATCAAAGAAGGCTATATGTTCATGGTAGATTTCTTCCAAAAGAACCTGTTAAACTGAAAGAAGAATTTGAAGAACTTGAGTTACCATTTCTTGACGTAAGTCCTGAGTTTGTTGCATCATCTACAATAGAAGAAGACACCCGTGATACATTTGACCTCCACCCTTTTGCAGAAATATTAGCCAGTTTCCATAATATTCCCAATCCAGGACCACCTATTGTCTAAAACATTCCACTCAATAATAATTTTCAGCCACAGTTTCAATATCCAACACCTCTAGTAATGGCATATCCTACATTTCTATTTTCTATTCCATGTCTTATCAACAATCCTAATCTCAAGAAAATACTTGCTTCAAAACTTCCAAAGTTCTATGGCCTTATTATAGAGGATCTTGACACCTTTTTGTTCGACTTTGACATACTGTGTCAAAGTTTTGACTATAATACTGATAGTCATAAGCTTAAGATGTTTCCAGTGACACTGAAGGAGTCAGCTCTCAAATGGTTCATTGGCTTAGGAGCTAATGCAATAGCTAATTGGGATGGAATGGGAGATTTGTTTCTAAAGAAGTATAAGGAATACTACAAAGGAGGTGATTCAAAAGGAGATGACATCTTTCATATGTCATAGAAAGAAGATGAGACATTGGAGGACTATATATCATGCTTCCTATATAACTTGCAAAAGAACCTTCAACATGCATTGCAGGAGGATTCACAGAAGCTGATTTTTCTAAGAGGAGTGAATGATAACTACCTCGAAGCATTGGAACTCATGGTTAGAGGAGATATATCTCAGTCTTCCTTGGATGACCTTCAAAATATTTGTTTGAACTATTCTAGAGCAGTAGTGAAGAAAGGAAGGGGATTTTTCTCAACACTAGCCAACGGAAGTGGCTCTAGTATTTCAAAGATGGAGATTTCAAACCTGTTGTTAGATTTCAAGCAAGACATCATAAATGATGTCACTACACACCTAGACATGATGACTACCAAGAAGAAGCATGCAGACATAGAGGTGTAGCTAGCTGAATACTGCCCCCATTGCCACAAAAAAAAGAAGGATTGTCAATGTAAATTGGTTGCAAACTTGGAGAATCAACATCTTCCAACTAAATACTTAAATATAAAAGGAGAGGACAAGAAAGTATCCTTTTTTGCTCAATGTCAGCCATGGGCCATGAGACAAGGTATGCCTCAAGACCCATTACAAATTTCAAATCCTTATAATAGTCAATGGAAAAACTAGAATGTCCAAATTCCTCCATACTATAATCAACCCATTTGGAATAATGCTTGGCCAAATAGTCAACATAATCAATGGTGTACTCCACAACAACCCCAATGGCCACAATTTCCAAACCAACGGCAACAACCACAAGGGAATTGGCAGCCCACTAACCAGTGGAGAGGACCTCAGCAATAGCCTAATCCAAATTCTGGATATCCACATTTAATACCTCCAATAAATACACCTGTAATAATGCCACCACCTGCAAATATAGCTCCTCAAAAGAAAATAGAGTTACTTGCTCAACCATAGCCAAATCCCAATAGTCAACAACCACAGTAGAAAATGTATGCTACCGATGCTCAGCAGTACCCCACCTATGCACTTAACATAGGTGATATACATTTAAGATCAAGTAGTACCTTGCCTACACCTAAACCACCTCTTATTACCAAAGTGCTAGAAACTCATGTAGCATTAGTACCGATTCCAGAGAATGCTTTGCCAAATATTACTACCCCAAAAATGTTTCTAATTTAGCTAATGTTCATACATCAGTTAAACCACCTTTACCTTAGAGGCTCAGCATGGATAAGCCCATACCAAAAGAAGACAAGCCATTTGATATCCTTGACCAATTAAAGAACATGCATATCCATATTCCCCTTTTTCAAGCAATAAAGGATGTCCCTGTCTATGGAAAGGAAATAAAAGAATCTTGTCTTAAAAATCCTGGAAGAAAGAAAAAGGATCCTACAACAGTTCATGTTATAGGACAATTGGCTGATATCATGCTAGGAAAACTGGTAATTCCAAAATATTCAGATCTAGGGAGTCTAGTTGTTAACATCATCATTAATGGTCAGTCTGTCAAAAATGCATTAATAGACTTAGGTGTTGCCATTAATGTGATTACTAAGGATACTATTAATAAACTAAGCATAGAAGGGTTGAGAGCTACTCCAACAATATTGCAATTAGCAGATAGCTCTACTATCACTCCTGATGGAATGATAGAAGATATAATAGTTACCTTAGATTCTTGGGAGTACCCTATTGATTTTATGATTCTATCACCAAAGGTCAATCTTGTTGGTTACCTTGTTATCCTAGGATGTCCATAGTTGGTAACAACTGATGAAAACATAGTCGTAGATCAGGGAACATGACAATTTCAGATGGGCAAGCCACTAAGAAACTAGCATTGTATCCTCCACCTCAACCTTAGGCAGATTTAAGTACACCCATATGGCCAAATTTAGGAGATGGGGAAGAAGAACTGAATTTTTTAGTTTAGCTCATGATGTTACATAGGCAATCTTTTCTAAAGCTGCAAGAGGAAGATGAAGTCATTTGGAGAATTCTTAATAATGATTGTGTTTTAATCAAAGATATATTTGACAGTTCTGTGTTAGAGTTAACTACATATGAAGACAATTTTTTGAACTATGTATTACCTTCAGAACCTAATATTATCCATCAGTTGCTACCTAGTGAAGTAAACACAAGTCCTATCCCTTAAGTGTCCATGCTTGACCTTACAACTACTATTGAGCTTTCTAAGGGTCATAATCTCCATGTGAATAATAAGTTGCCTTCATAATAGATGGAGCAACTAACCAAACTATTGAAAACACATGAGAAAGCCTTTGCATGGGACTATGGGGACATGAAGGGATTAACCCCTATACTATGTACTCAAAAGATTTATATCAATGAAGGAATCCTACCACTCCGTCAACCCCAAAGGAGGATAAACCTAGCATTGAGGGAGATAGTTAAAATAGAATTACAAAATTTATTAGATGTTGGCTTTATATATCCTATATCTGATAGTAAATGGGTATCACCTTTGGTTATAGTTCCCAAAAAGGGGGGTAAATGGAGAATCTATGTGGATTACAGGGAGTTAAACAAAGCTACCAATAAAGATCACTTCCCATTACCATTCATTGATCAAGTACTTGATACTTTAGCCGGTAAAAAGTATTTTTCCTTTCTTGATGGATATAGTGGATACAATCAAATAACTATTGCTCCTAAGGACCAAGAGAAGACTACATTCACATGTCCATGGGGGACATATGCATATTAAGTCCTACCATTTGGGTTGTCTAATGCTCCAGTAACATTCCAAAGGGCTATAATTAGTATTTTTGCTGACATATGACATGATTGCATGGAGATATATATGGATGACTTTATAGCATTTGGGGTGACATTTGAAGAGGCTTTGAAGAATCTTGAAAAGGTGCTAATTTGATGTAAGGAACATAATCTATCCCTTAATAATGAGAAATGCTTTATGATAATGAAGGAAGGAGTGGTACTTGGACATTTTATTTCAATAGCAAGAATTCAAGTGGACCTAGCTAAAGTTGAGGTAATACTCACATTACCTACCCCTACTAAGAAAAAAGATGTAAGATATTACTTAGCGCATGCTAGATACTATAGATGCTTTATTCAAAATTTTAGTCAAATAGCTAGTCCTCTATACACATTTCTTACAAAAGAAGCTAAGTTTATATGGAAACAAGCATGTGATGAGTCCTTCCTACAGATAAAGAAACTTCTAACAACTGCACCACTCCTCAAAGGACTAGATTGGTCTATTCCATTCCACATCCATACAGATTCATTAGATTATGCCATAGGTGTTGTGCTAGGACAAAATTCTAGTAACCTTGATGAGAATGTAATTTACTATATCATTAAAAGCCTCCATGGCCCTGAATTAAACTACATAGTTACTGAAAAGGAACTCCTAGTTGTAGTTTATGCATTGAACAAATTTTGACACTATGTAATAGGCTATCCCATTTTTGTTCACACTGATCACTCAATAATAAAATATCTAATGAAAAAACCTGCTATAACAGGCAGATTGGCAAGATGGCTTTTACTATTGCAGGAATTTGATATAACAATTGTTGATAAACCAAGGCAAATGTAGTTGCTGACTACTTGTCTAGACTACAAAATGTTGATGAAGACAACACTCAGGTTGAACATACATTTCCTGATGTACACCTATTCCACATAGAAATCAAAAACCCATGGTATGCTAACATAGCCAATTATCTTGTAGCAAATAAGATGCCCCCACATTTTTCTTAGAAAGATAGGAAAAATCTTGTAGAGGAAAGATTTCAATTTTCATGGATTGATAACAATCTATTTTATACTGGTCTAGGCCAAATCATGAGAAGATGTGTGAGAGAAGATGAAATATATGACATACTCCATGCTTGTCATGATGAGCCATGTGGAGGTCACTTTACAACAAGGAGAACAACCTTGATAATCTTAACAATAGGATATTATTGGCCTAAATTACACAAAGATGTAGCCAGTTATACAAAAAAATGTGATAAATGCGAAAGGATGGGTCATCCAACAAAATTAGATGAGATGCCACTTAATCCACAAGTGGTGATAGCATCCTTTGATAAATGGGGTATGGATTTCATAGGCCCAATTGATCCTCCATCAAATGAAAAATATTACATCCTAGTATGCACGGATGATCTGACAAAGTGGGTGGAAGTAAAAGCAATGCAAAATTTTAGAGATCACAAAGTAGCCAAATTCGTGTATGAGGACATTTTTACCCATTATGGAGTCCCAAGAGAATTAATAATAGACCAAGGAGCACAGTTCACTTCAAATCTAATCAATGATCTAATGAAGGAATATAGTATAAGGCATCAAAAGACTAGCTCTTACCATTAGCAGGCAAATGGATAGGAAGAGGTCACCAATAGAGAAATAGAAGCCATATTAACAAAGATAGTGCAATTGCATTGCCAGAATTGGAGCAGCTAGTTAACCAAAGTAGTCTAGGCTTATTGCACCACCTAGAAAACCACAACAGGGTTCACGCCATTTCAATTGGCATATGGAAAGGTAGCAATGTTGCCCATATAATTTGAACACAAAACATTGTGTACAAATCTGGAGTTGAACATCAATCTTCCTGTAGCACAAATAGAGTGCCTACTCAACCTCAACTCCTTAGATGAAATGTGAAAATTAACATTGGAGAGAACAAAGCTAATCTAGAACCAAAGGAAGAGGTGCCATGATTCACATATCAAGAATAGGCACTTTCAAGTAGGTGATTGGGCTCTATTGTATGATTCTCGATTCAAGGAAATTCTAGGAAAGCTGCAGACCAGATGGATGGGACCATATGAAATTTAGTATGTCTTTGATAATGGAGTAGTCCAACTGAACACACTTGATCCAGTCCAATTTAAACTACTTGTCAATGGACACCACTTGCGCCTATATCACAAGCACAAACCAAGGAAGAATTCTTACAGCAGTTCAATATGCAAAGTTTAACAACACCTCAGGTAATAGTTCCTGTAGTAGAAAGTGAAAGTGTTCCTCTTGCAGTCTCACCATAAC
The DNA here is from genome assembly GCA_027943335.1 of Chamaecyparis obtusa. Lineage (NCBI taxonomy): Eukaryota > Viridiplantae > Streptophyta > Pinopsida > Cupressales > Cupressaceae > Chamaecyparis > Chamaecyparis obtusa. Next base: position 262,278 of record BSBK01007667.1, on the reverse strand, counting down.
ATGCCTTCAAAAATTGCCCATAATAAAACTTCATTTAATATCAGGTATATTTCTTCATTCACTTTTCTCTCTTCTTCTCTCCAACTCATCTCATTTCTCTTTCTACCACCCACTCAAATACCACGTCACCCACAATTTCTATTTCCAATGCTTTTAATAAAATACCATGTCAGCACTCTTATGCAGCCATTGGAATTGACACTCTCATCAACTTGCATTTGTGTGTACGGTAACTAATCACCAAGTACAACTCTTTAACTCCTTACTCACTTTTAGCACACAAGTTTTACTAATTATATATAGTACTACATTACATGTATAATATCGACATTACACCAGTTTCCCATTCTCATGCTAAATTTATCAAGTGAGGACACTTGTTAGTATTTTGTAGGGTGCAGGGGAAGTGTAATAAATTTCAAGTGTTATTCCTAAGCCATCCTAGTCATATCCTTGTCACATCAATGTTGTACTTAGGTTGTGTTCTCTTAATTCTTTTAATCCTACACATTTACTGTACTTTCAAAATTCCAATTTTTTGAGCTTGATATGACTTGAAAGGACTATAATTAAATTGTGAGGTAACTCACACTTAAAGTTGTGATGTCCTCCATAATCAATGTCATTATTATTGTTCATGTTAAGCATAACGGAGGTAATGTAAGCGAAAAAATTAGTATTTTCAAGAATTGCAATTGGGATTTCAAGAAGGTATTTGCAGAGCATAGAAGACAAAGATTAACAGTAAATTGGAGAGTGGAAAATTGAAGACTCGACATTACTAAGATGGGTGGACAATTACAAAGGCATGAACTAGTTCACCATGGTATTTTACTAGTGGATGTTGAAGCAGTCTATAGATTTAATGCATGCGGCTGGCTGGGGTATTTTCTTCAATTAACAAAATTTAATGAGGAGTTGCAACAAAATTTATGGGCAGTTTTGAAGAAGGAAAAGCAACTATGTGGAGTTTAATAGTTGTTGCCACCAAGGATAGAATTGAAGAGGTCACCAAGTTGCCAGTCATTGGAGAGCACTATCCTAATGAGCATGATGCCAATTCTCTCGATCGCATGATTCTCCACTTGAAATTACTAAGCAAGGATGCAAGAGATTATCTCTTCCACCACCATTTCTAGAATTGGCTACCCACATTATCAGGTATTTAACTTGTAAAGGAAGATTCTCAAACCTTAATGCCCATCATTTCAATTTTTTTAGTTGTATAAGGCATAATCTTCAGGTCAATGCTCCTAATTTTCTATATAATATGTTAAGCATTAGTGCCAAGGAAACACAAAAGGGGAACACAAATTTCATAAGTCACCATGCCCTAATAAAACCTTTGGTTGAAAAATCCCTTAGGGATGTCTCTCCCATGTCTTGGGAAGAATTTGTTCAGTTTAAAACTTTACAACCCCAAGTTAACCTTGTTGCTCAACCTCTAGGGAATGAAGTAGAGTCTTCTGGGCCTACTGAAGAAGCAACTACAAAAGGAAAAGAACTAGAGTTGTCCCAAAAAACAAGTCTTCTAAGCCCAATCCAGAGAGTAATATACCTACTTCTTCCACAAAGAAAGGCAAACAGAAAGTTGAAAAAGAAATCCCTAACCTAGAAGGTGAAATTCAAAACCGTATAGTTCAAATAAATAAAAGAAAAAGGTCAAGTCCTATAGCATCTACTCCTGCAGCACAAAATCCAAAAAGATCCTGTCAAACTAAAACTACAGTGGTCGAGGAGGCAACTATGTGTAGAAGCCCTCGCATGTGAGGACAAGTGTCTCCACCTTCCCTTGGAAATCCAACTATCCCAGCACCAAAACCTGCTCCACAACCCTCTGTTGAGTACATTCTTGATGACTCCCCCAAGCATACATAACTCCAATATATGGAGGAATCTCAAAATGTGCAAGAACCTAGAAATAGCATGCCACAAGATGATCAGGGAATGCCTAAGCCAAGCCCTGATGTAATACAAGAGAGCATTCATGTGAATGATCAACCAACTCCTCTATAGCACCCTGTATATTCCAATGTGTCCATTATACTCTATAGATCAATGTAGTTCACTGAGTACTTTCAACAGGTTGCCAAAGAAAAGAAAAAGAAAGCTCACCTGCAAGAATTTTCTTCACCAACAATTCAGTCTGTACTTTTTAACCTATACAATCATTTTGTTTTTCAAAAGACCTGGTGGAGGTAGGAAAGAGATCAAATGCAAAAAGAAATATTTGATAAGGATGAGGAAATTGAAGCTCTAAAGGAGCAGATAAAGAAACAAAAACAACAAATGGACAAAGCCCTAAAACTAGCCAATTACCTATCATAGCTTGTAGACCACCACCCTGGGTATATGCTATTTGTTTAAAAGAACAATTTCTTTTGTTTCAACTTATGATGACCATGAAGAGCATTGATTGTGAGTTCAATTCAGCCCAAGATTTTTATGGAATATATCAAACTCTTCCCCCATGGCAACAAAATTTATTATGTGAGCTATATTTGCATAACTTTGTCATCCCACATAAAACTGAGTAGAATCCTCTGCTCTATATAGGGGATATTCACTTAAGGTCTCTGATGTCATGGATGCATAATGAAGCAAACTATGGCAGGCAGCTGAATATTTACAAGGATCTAGAGAAATCTGAACCCTTACCATTAAGGGCTGAGTCACATAAGCCTAATGTCCTCTTGAGGGATTGGCTCAATTTGACCTATGGAAAACAAAAGCCAAAAATTAGGGATAAAGTCTTTGCATTAAGAGACAAGGTCTACAGAGAATACCAGGGACTGCCATACTTTTCATTTTAGAGAGGTCTTGCAGGGGTAAGAAGCTAGTGGAATAGATTACCAGAGGCCTTCAAGAAAATAGAGCCACAGAACCCAATCAACTTTGAGGCAACAAACAATAGAGCAACCTGATATATATTTAGTTGGGGTGACAGGTCAGAAGGGAATTATGGATGCCTTTGTCTTTCCAACTGCCTACACTCCTATGGCCCCTATATGACATCAATACTACTAGGTTGGATCACTTGTAGGAGGAGCACCGAGGAGATTAATTGGAAAGAACAAGAGGATTTTACTACACTTTTAGGAGTAGAAAGAAGGGAAAGACAACTGTCAGTGACTTCAGGCCTATAGCCAGGAAATACAATGCTTGAGGACAAGCATTATGTTCAGTAGGGGGTAAATGATGAGACAAATTATTGTCTCAATTTTGTTATAATATTCATACTTTTTTGACACTCTTTAAGCTCTGATAGACATTTCTAAAACATTTATGACTTATATCTATGTGAACTTATGCTAAGTACAACTAAAGCCACAAAGTCTATGGGTAGCTAGAATGACATGTTTTGCTGACTATTATAAATATAATACAGTACTTCATATAGTTATTTTAAGTTGTGTTCTAACATTTGAGTAGGAGTTGAAATGTTGACTTGAATATATATATATATATATATATATATATATATATATATATATATATATATATATATATGTATGTATGTATGTATGTATGTATGTATGTATGTATACATATATATATATATATATACATATATATATAGATATATACATATATATATACATATACATATATATAGATATACATATATATATGTATATATATATGTGTATATATATATATATATATGTATATATATATATATGTATATATATATATGTATATCTATATATATATATGTATATATAGACGTATATACATATATATATATATATATATACATATATATATATATATATACATATATATATATATATATACATATATATATATATCTATATATATATTTATACCTGTATATATATATATATACATATATATATATAGCTATATATATATATATCTATATATATGTATATGTATATATATATATGTATATATATATATATCACTTTCTATCTCCTGCCTCCCGACTGACTACCTCGACGCTTTCTTACCCACCTCGAGGCCCTTTTTTATATAGTTGCCCTGCTGCCTCCCGACTACCTGCCTCTTACTCCAGCCAAAGGGGGTGAGTGTTCATCTTCCTACCTCTCAGCTCTCTTTGATCAGTTAATTGGATACCGAGATCAGTAGATCGGATGGATACCGAAGTGTCCTGCTACGTTGGTGTGCTGTGGATATTGTGTAGTGAACCAGATAGCTGGTGTGCTTAGGAAATAAGTAAGGTAAGAGTGGTTGTTGGTCATTCATTTTCTATGGTTTTATGTGCCAAGGGCAGAGGCCCATTTTTCATATTATTGTTGCCCTATATTATAAAGGGCCCTACTATTCTAAGGCCCCTACTATTATAAAGGGGTAGCAGAGTAAGCTAGAGCATAGGTTGAAGCATATGAGCCCTACTATTATAAGGCATCAGATCCAGTAGTCAATACATCAACAGAGACAGAGGCATAGGTCATGTAGGCATAAGTTGGGACAGAAGCAAAGCAAGCAAGAGCTGGCAGGATATACATATATATATATATATATATATATATATATATATATATATATATATATATATGTATGTATGTATGTATGTATGTATGTATGTATGTATGTATGTATGTATGTATGTATGTATGTATGTATGTATGTATGTATGTGTGTGTGTGTGTGCACCGAATGCTACTAACTTGCCAGGTAAGCAAGGAGTGATTCAAGAATGGTGCGACTGCATTTAACAAGGAGTAGTACAAAGAGTGGTGCAACCACATTAAAGGAGTGTTAGAAGACCAGCCATGGTGAAAGAATCTAGCACAGTTCCAAGGGACATGTTGCTAATAAGAAGGTGTTGTTGTTCCAGAGAATATAGGAAATAAGTCCTACTATATTTCCTCAGAGTTGTTATTCTACTATCTACAATAATTGTAATATGTCATGGTTGTTTTACCTCCTCATTTGATGAGGTTTAATCAAACTATTTTTGTTATGCTTTCAATAGGCGTCAATCCTTTATATAAAGGGATTTTGACTGATTTAAAAAATAATGAGAAAATATAGAATGATGTATTCAGTATAGTAGAAGTTGCTCTTTTCTCTTCTTCATGAGTTGTTCAATTGTTATGTAATCAGTTAAGAAGAATTTAATGGAAGAGTGATTTTGATGTATCTTCTGTGTTAGTAATTAGTAGAAGCCAACCAAGGGGGCCCACTTGGGAGGTGGATTAGATTAAGTTATAGTATATTTTCTTCCTACATTTTCCGTGCTTTCAAGTAGAGTTACTATTTTACTCCTGCAACATTATTACTGTGAATGTTCTTGTAGCACTTGTAGAAATAGACATAGTGAATGTTTTGAGTTGTTAGATAGGCTTAGATTCATTTCACAAGCTTTCTACAGTAATTCCATTAAGTAGTCAAGTGTGTTTACTTTCTTGCAACAATGACATAGATTTCTTTTATGCATTTTATCTTCATGCATTCTATCTTAGAGGAACTTAGTGCACAAACTGTGATGTCCCATTTCAAGTCTACGTCCCTGGGTTGACAATCTAAATGTATTTCATGATGAAAAAGTAATCCTTAGCATAGATGTATTATTCCTAAGAGAGACAATGACATGATTATTATTATCTATTGTGAGACTGTTCAATTATCATGACCATCATCGCCTTGATCAACACCATCTTCATCACCATGATCATGATCGTCACCACCATCATCAACATCACCAGAATCATCATCGTCAACATCACTGGAATCATCCTAATTTTCTTCTTCTTCTTCTTCATTGTGTAATAGTTGTTCATGATCATCATTTACTTCATCTTCTAATTCTTCAGTATCTTCTTCTTCCATCACATTATACTTTACCGGCCTTCCTCTTGGATCATGTCTAACAAAAAATTACCAACCCAATTTGTGTTGAACCCCAAAATAAAACACTATCTCACATTGGCTTGGAAGAACATAGGGCTCATATCCAACTGGCTCAAATGACCTTGTATTAATCATTGTAAATCCACTATCATGTTCAATAATAGTCCTATCAGGATCATTTTGATTCAGCCTTAGCCTATACCATTTGATGACAAATAGAACTAATTTGAATGAATTAAAGTCACACTCAAGTATATCATCCAAAATGCTAGTATCAATTTTCAGATTGTTGAGGAAGTATGTCATTTCTAGATGAAATATTAGTGACCTCGAAGACTACACTTATCCCAAAATCACAAGTTTTCTTAGTGATGTCTAACTTTTTTATGTGAAATTTAAGGCCATGGTAGTACATAGCTTTGTGGTGTTTGATCTGCAATTATTCAAACATGTAAAGATTATTTGCATCGATCCATGAGTTGATATTAAAGCTATGGGTCATGGTTAGTAAACTTATACATACCTTTCTACCTCTTAAACCATATGCTAAATCAAGTACCATTGGCGTAACATTAGGATCTCAATTATGATGAGCTTCTTTAACCAATGATGCAACACCATCTCATGTTAATGAGTGACCATTTTTTTGAGATTGTTGAATCCATACCATCATCCAATCAAGATTGTTTGCAATATACAAATGTAGTGCATCCCACTCATGACCAACTATAAAGAAAACAAATAGACCACTTAGAAATAACTTATATCGAAGATTTATAAGAATTAATAAACTATAATAATATCATATAATTACCTCTCACTTTCCTCAATCTACTTTTCCCCATCAAGTACTCCCCTTTGAATTTGTTAATAGAGTTAGGATCTGAAATGTGATCTACATGGATATTTGCTGCAAACTTGGGAAGATATTCACTAATGTACACCATGGTGTGGTATACCATATATCCCTCCACCATAGAACCCTCAAGACATGCTCTTTTTTGAACCAAGCCCTTCATAAATTTCAAGTGCCTCTCAACCATCCACATTGACTTAGTTTGTACAGGTCCACACAATCCAATCTCCTCAACTTGATGTATGAGGTAGTGTTCTTGAGCATTGAAAAAAGTTGGAGGTAGACACTTTTGCATTTCACACATAAGCTAGGGAATTTTTCTCTTCCAATATTTTATATCTTTTTATCAATTTCTTTAGATGATAACCACCTAAAAGAGATTCACCTCACAAGAACATATAAACAAGATTTTAGAAAAAAATATACAATAAATTACATAAAAAGTAAAGCAAGTCATAAATATAATATCTGTACAAGTCTAAGAAATAACACTTATAACCTCATGTATTTTCCAAGATCGTATATAACTTGTTTAACACTTTTGTCAAATTGGTGTGGGATACATAGAGGTAGGATGTACTGCAATAATTGAAAAATGATATTTTCAATATATTGTAAAATAATAAAATAAAAAGTACATGCAATTTTACAAATATATTGTAAATAGAGAACATGACTTACCTTGATGAAGGTATGCCAATCATGTGTTTTCAAGCCTAGCCCCAAATCACCTTTCTTTGATACAAGACTGCTTATATTTGTAGCACATCCTGTTGGAATTTTTTTTTAATGATTTCTTTTAATGCATCACTTTGTTGCTCAGTTAATAACCAAGGAAGGACACTCGTATTTATGTGGTATCCATTGCTATTTGATTCAATGAAATTTTTCAATGCATGATTGGATTCATGAATGTCATTACAAATTTTGGCAATTTTTTCTTTGTCATGCCTTCCATCTTATATTTTCTGTAGTGTCTTTGTTACACTATTTCCAATATGCATAGCATCAAAAGAATGCATGATTGGGAGATCCTTGTAGTATGAAAACCTACTAAATTGACTAGGATAACTTTTTATTCCTCTAGGAAGTTGGTCATTGTTGCCTTGATGACCTTCATGAGCATCAATTACATCATTAGTAAATAAAAGACAATATCAAAATATAAATTTCAAACAAAAATCATTAGATGGAATGACATTACCTCAGTGATTTAGTCTATTGTATTCCAACTTCCATAGATGAGGTGTCATTCTTTGTGGCCTTGATGTTGTCTCTTATTTCCCCAAAAAAAGATGTTTTTTGATAATTTGATACTTATGATTATTTTGGAGAATGTGTCTAAAATCATCAAACAGCTGCTTTCCTAAACTTCTTGAATTATGAGATTTCATCTTCGGACCACAAATTGGACATGCAAATTTACCCTTTTTTTGAAGACCTAAAAGATACTGTATAATTGGATCATGTACAATTATCATGCGTAACTTAAACATACAACAATAATGTGTAAGCACTATAACATACAAAAAATATGTGACCTTAACAATATATAACATACCACAGAAATGAGTTAGCCCAGGGGCATCATGTATTGTCCATACACGCATTGCATGGAATTGAAATTATATTTGTCCTATTGGTCTAGAGATGTCATACATAATGACCCCATTCCATAAATTTGACAACTCATCAATAAGGGGCTCAATATACATGTTCATATCTTTAACTTGGTACTTACCTAGTTGAATGAACAAAAACATTACATAATTATTATGACCATTTTGATGCAGTGTTTATAAATCAATTTAGATAACTATTAAATGAAAAAATACTTAGTACAATCATTAACAACATTATGTGCTCCCTCTTTATGGACATCCAAGGAGGAATATTATTGTTAATAATAAAAATAGGCCACATTAAGTAAACATATCTCATATCTCCAAATGGATTGACACCATCCGCTACTAATGAAAGCTTGAGATTACGAGGTTCTTCTTTAAAGTGTGGCCATGTTGTTTCTATGTATTTAAATGTAGAACCATTTGCAAGCATTCACATAATTTCATCTTGACTTCTATCGCGTGCATGGCAATCGATAAATTGTGCCAAGCTAGTACACCTGAATAATCATTGAAGACGTGGAATAATGGGAATGTATTGAAGAACCTTGTGAGGCACCTTTTTTGTTATGTGATTTGATTGATATCTACTAATATGATAATCAAGGCATTTTGTTGCAAATTCATGTTGTTTATGATATAGAATGTGATCATTGGGACATGCATGTATTATGTGATACTTCATTCCAATTTGATTCATAATGGTAGATAATTCTCGGTATGAACGAGGTAGAATGTTTGATGGTGGTAACAAAAACTCACCTATCAACCTACAACAACAAACATGAATTGTTAATATAATGAATAGTAATGGTATGCTAACATTGAAGATGACAAAAATCACATACCTTAGCATACGTGGCATTGCTACATTGGATAAACCATTCATAACCTTCAAGCTCACCAACAATGCTATAGCAGAGAGAAGAGTTGTTTGGGAGCCTTGGCATAGGGGCTCATATACCTTCTCAAGTATAGGTATATCAAGACCATCTTCATCATCATTATCAGATGCACTAGTACCATCATCATGATCATCTTGATCAACTATGCCAATACCATCTTCTTCAATCACGTCATCTGGCACATTATTAGCTATGCCAATACCATCATCTTCAATTGTGTTCTCTACCACAGGATCATCTTCTTCCATGGGAGTGTTATCCTCGGCTTGGATATTCACACCTCCATGTTCCTCTGGTTGGAAATCCAAATTCACCAATTGATGAAAATCGTGCCCCCATTCAATGTGACGATGTTTCCTACAATGACTCTGGGTTGTTGTGATTATAATTCTTTGATTCTTTAAGCCCTTACATTTTTTGCAAGGACAATTACATTTATCAACTTTTCTTTGGAACTGAGACCAAAATCTAGCAATTGTCTCATTATTTTTTTGGAGTTCATATTGCCAGGTGTGGAATTTCTTCACAAGAAATTATTCAAGCTATAAATATACATGATTCATCATTCTTCATCAATCTATTACCCCCAAGGTAATGGACAAGTTGAAGCAACAAATAAAAACATCTTGAAGATTTTGAAGAGAATGGTGGACAATTCAGATAGAGATTGGCACGTAAAAATAAACCCAACTTTATGGGCTTATAGAACAAGAATAAGAATGCCAACAAGAGACACACCTTTTTCCTTAGTCTTTGGAAAAAAAGCAATTTTGCCTTTGGAGGTAGAACTTCCATCTTTAAGGATATCTCGTCATGGTTTGATAAGTTAGGAAGACTATAGAGTTGCTAGGCTGCAAGAACTAGAACTCCTAGATGAGAAACAAAAATAATCATTTGATCATCTAAAGCTATATCAAAATAGGATGTCAAGGACTTATAACAAGCACATCAAGTCAAGAACATTTCAAATAGGTGACCTAGTTTTGCGAGAGAATCCCAAAAATCAAGCAGAAAGGGAAAAGAAAGGAAAATGGGAGGCAAACTGGTTATGACCATTTATCATTACTTCTTCTTTTGGGACCGACACCTACAAATTAGCAGATTATGATGGAGAAGAGCTATAGGAACCTATTGATAGCATACATCTAAAGAGGTTCTATACATGAGGCAGATGAAAGAGTATAAAGAACATCATAAATTATATGAAAAGCATCATATTTATTGTACATAGTCAAAAGAGATCTTGAAAATATAAAAAACAATTGAAAAGAAGAAAAGTGCAAACAAATCAGAAAACTAGAAAAGATAAAAAACAATGGAAAATTAAGCATGAAGAAAAGCTAAAAACATTTATATATGATCCTTAAAAAGATGTTGTCTTGGTGAAAACCTAGAAAATAGGCACCTTGATGATGTGAAAAAGAAAAAAATTGAAAAAAGAAAAAATACAAAAAAATCAAGAAAGAGAAAAAGTGCCTTGGTGAAAACCTAGCAAATAGGCACCTTGGTAAATAAAAAAAAGATTTAAAAATAGAAAAAAGAGCAAGATCTATTCAATTAGTGAAAACTTGGTAAACAGCGCCATTGAAAGTCCAAGTCAGTTGCATACCTAGAAGGTCACCTTGTAAATATTGCATTTGCCACCATTTGTATATATTGCATATTAAAACCCCACAGTTGCATTTGCAAGTACCTAAAGATTTTGGTCACCTAATCGGCAAATTGTCCTAAGTACCACAAATGAAATCATATCAAACTGGGGGCAATCTACTTGAAAGGAGGAAGGATTCATCAAAGAAAACTTCAATCAATCATGGAATCAATTCATCAAAAACAAAAGAGGAACACTTAATCAAATCTACATTCTAATCCAATTTGAACCAAACAAAAAATTTGATCCAAGATCTTACATGACCTTATCTTTATTAGTATTAAAAGTATAAAATGGATGGAACTACACTTGAAATATGGATCTGAAAAACATTGCAAATTTTTTTCTAAGTGTTGACTTGATTGATGAAATCATGTCTTTCTAGCGAATTGATGAAAGTTTTAAACTATACAAGCTATGATGAAAGGATGATATTTTTGTTGATTTCTGAATGACTATCTTAAAATCAAAGCTTTAAATCATGTATTAAATTTGTCTAAAGATGTGATCATCAAAGAATCATCGAGGACTTGTACATAGGATAAGACTGAGATTTCTGTTTGTTTACACAAAAGGATATCTTGGCTATTTTGATCTTCAATATCATAATACCAAAATCCACTTGCAACATAGAATCTAACAAAATTGGTATTCACACTCTCATGATTGGCTTCAATCAGTGATAGTCGTACCAGAAAGACATGAGAAAGCAGAGAAAGAGGTGCAAAGAGTATTCATATCATCATAGTTGAACTAGTGATGGTTGTACTAAAGCGGGATTCCAAAAATGCTCAACGATGACTATAAGCTCCAATTTTTTGAATAATGACAGTTAGTTGCATACATCTTAGATTAAATGTATTTAATTTGTTTTGCCTTTCTTAGCTTAATTTGCAAGAAAAAAGGGGTGTAGTCAAATCAAAAAACCAAAGGATCATAAAAAATAATTATATGTGATCGAGTGTGTTGGAAATCAAAAAAAAATGGCATTTCATTAGTTCACTTGCATTGATTAAGTTCATTTTTAGGAATTGATTAAGTTGCATTAAGTCATCTTCATTAAATATTGCATTCATTTAAATGTGCACAACATTTGAATCATTAAGTTCATTGCATTAGATTGCATATATCATTAAGATCTACTTACATTACATTAAGTTACATTATCATTAGATTTCATCCATTTAAATTTCATTAAGTTCATTAATTATCATTAGATGCATTCATCTCATTCAATGTGCATTCTTGATGCAGGAGCATCTTGGGTCTTTGAGCAATCTTGCATCAACCAAAAACATTTCCTAATTTCTATACCTATTTTCTGTTGTTTGCATTATAATCTTTGCATTTGATGGTTTCATGATGTGAAAATATTACAAGATGTTGAGGGCCTATTTGGGAACCTTTTCCTATGAGAATATAAATTTTGGATGGACTATTTCAAAGTTACAGATGTTTTCCTTGCCATCGGAACCGCATTTTCCTGCAGTTTTGGTGTTGATTGTGCATAGTGGAGATCTTGATCCATAAGGAATCAGCCTTTTCAATCTTAAGGAATTTTATAGGACCTAAAGTACTATCATTTCCCAAGAGTGAAAGCCCTAATTCATTATGAGTAAAAAGTTATGCCCATTTTTCTCGGGGACCTATTTTATGCTAGTTTTTGAGTGAAACATGTAGTGTTTCTTCTTGCGATGTTCCATGTGATCAAATGGGGCCTTGAGTCCTTACAAGAATTTTATTGGGTCATGTAAGGACCTAAATACAAAGGGGCATCATGTGGTTATCATTCTAGCATTATTTTTAGTTTAAATCTTCCAAACTGGACCTATATTGTAATTAAATGCCTAACTGGCCGAGTTGTGGCTTAGCTAGCTATATAAAGAGTCTAGATTGATGTAGGAGGGTATCAAGAAGGTAGTAAGAAAATAATTATCAAGATACATCATTGGATAAAAAGATAGGATGCGAGTTGTGACTTTGAATTCATAATTGTCATTGTATAAGGCTGAAACCCAGAAGGCCTCACAGCCCGACATGTTGAAAGAAATAATATAAATTCTCTATTGTTGCTGCCAGTTGATTGCCTCATATCCATTGTGATTTCATTTCTTTCATGTTATTTTATATTGCTTCCATTGTGTAACTCTAAGTAGGGCTTGTTGTTGAATTAAGTAGAGTCAATTCAGCTTGATTCTGCTTGTATCTACCCTGCCCCTGCATCAAGTGGTATCAAAGCGAGTTCTTTCTTGTGGATTGGATTGTGGAGAATCTTATTGGATTAGTTGTAGGGTGGAATATTGGAGATCTGACCTATAACTTGTAGAAGGTTAGGATCTTGATGTAACTTGATTGTCAAGATGGTTCATGGTAGAGGAAATGATAATGCTATCATGGATATGTTGAGGCAGATTGCAACTAGGCTTGAAGCTATAGAGATAGCCTAGAGAAGAGGAGCACATCTTGAAGATGTTAGTGATGAAGAAGAAGAAGCAGCACCTAATCCTGAACCTAAAGTTGAACAAGATGAGGAAAGACTCTTGAGAGTTTTGTCTAAGGCTAACTCCAAACCTACAGTTGAAGTTGTTTGCTATGATGGAACACTTGAGACCAATACACTTTTGGATTGGATCTCTGAGATGGATAAATAATTTGAATATGAAGGTACTCCTGATAATAAGAAGGTTAAGATAGCAGTCACAAAGTTGAAAGGGCATGCATCTCTTTGGTGGGATCATTTGCAAACTGAGAGACAAAAGAGAGGGAAAGAAAAGATCAAGACATGGATGAAGATGCTTGGAAAGATGAAGAAGAAGTTTCTTCTAGCTGACTACCAAGTTAGTTTGATGAGAAAAATGCAAAATCTGAGATAAAAGGACATGAGTGTGAAGGAATATATTGAGGAATTTTACAAATTGGATATCAGATTTGGACATGTGGATGATGAAGTTGAGAAAGTGGCTAGATATCTGAATGGCCTAAGGACATCAATTCAAGATCAGATCAGCTATGTGAAAATAGATAGTGTGGAAGAAGCATATCAATTTTCTTTGAAGGCTGAAGAGAGATTGACAAAGAGACATGAACAAAGACAAAGAGGAAGAGGTGGCAGATTTTAGAGAAGTAGAGGAAGATCTTATGGAGAAAGTAGCAGATCTAACAATGCAGCACAAGATAAAGGATGGAAAGATGACCCTACTACTAAAAGAGGTAACTACTCTAGAGGTAGCTATACTGCTTACTCTAAGAATAACAATAATGGGAAAAAAGAAGAGAAATCTTGGTTTAAAGGTAGTTGTTACAAATGTGGTGAAGAAGGACATAGAGCTTTTGAATGTACTAACTCTAGAAAGAAGAGTGGAGGTAATGGTAGAATTAATTTATCTTGTGAAGAAGTTGAGGAAATGTCTAATGAACTTGAACATAGTGAGAACCTAATGCTAAGAAGGATCTTGTGGAATGAAGAAGCTGATGAGGAACCTATTTTGAGGAAAAGTTTGTTCAGAACTAGATGTAAGATTGCTGACAAATGTTGCAAGGTAATCATTGATAGTGGAAGTTTTGATAATTTGGCATCCGAAGAGCTAGTTAACAAGTTGCAGTTACAAAGATTGAAACATCTGAAGCCTTACCATATTGCTTGGATCCAAAAGGAGCATAAACTACTTGTAAGTGAACAATGCCTTATTAAATTCAAAATTGGGAATTATCATGATGAAGTCTTGTGTGATATTATGCCTATGGATTGTTGTCATAGTCTTTTGGGTAGACCTTGGCAGTATGATAGGAAAGCTTTGCATGATGGTAGATTGAATCAATATACTATTTGAATGGATAGAAAGAAACAAGTGTTATTTCCTTTGGTAGAGAAGTTTGATGAAGGTCACTGTACTACAGTCTGATTATGCTTGTTTGATGGTAAAAATTTTGCAAGAGAAATGGAAGAACATAATATTTGTTTTTCATTGAAGCATAAGAGTGGATAGTCAAATAAGGTTTCTGATGCCTTGAGCCGAAGAAGAAGTTTTCTGACAAAAATGAGAGTTGAGGTACTTGGTTTTGATGATTTGAAGTGTTTTTATGAGACTAACATTGATTTTGTAGAACCTTGGAAAGCTTGTAACGAACACACAGTGAGTGATAAGTGGACTGATTATTTCATTCAAGAAGACATGTTGTTTAAGGGAGTTTAGTTGTGCATACCTAGAGGATCTATGAGAGAGAACATAATGAAGGAGAAACATAGTGGTGGACTTGCTGGACATTTTGGGATTGATAAGATTGTGAATTTGATTTTAAAAAGATACTTTTGGCCACAGATTTATAGAGATATATAGAGAATGGTTAGAGGTTGTAGAATTTGTTAAGTAGCAAAAGGAACTAGTTATAATTTGGGATTGTATACACCTTTTCCTGTACCTGATAGACCTTGGGAAGATGTGAGTATGGACTTTGTTCTTGGATTGCCTAGAACTCAAAGAGATAATGATTCTATTTTGGTAGTGGTTGACAGATTTTCTAAGATGGCTCATTTCATACCTTGTAAGAAGACATCTGATGCATTGCATGTAGCTAAATTATTCTTCAAGGAAGTTGTAAGATTGCATGGTTTGCCTAAATCTATCATTTCAGATAGAGATACTAATTTTACTGGTTACTTTTGGAGAACACTTTGGAAAAAGATGAATACAAAATTGAAGTGTAGTTCTACATTTCACCCTCAGACAAATGGACAGACTGAAGTTGTGAACAGAAGTTTGGGAAACTTGTTGAGATGTTTAGTTGGAGAGAAAACTTGCTAATTGGGATTTAGTTTTGGCACAAGAAGAGTTTGCATATAATAATTCTATGAATAGAAGCACTAAGAGAACACCATTTAGGATTGTTACTAGATTTCATCCTAAGGGAACCACAGAGCTAAGAGATTTACCTAATGAGACAAGAAGAAGTGCTAAAGATGAGGATTTTGTAGTGTACATGAAAACTTTACATGATGAAGTCAAAAAGAATTTGGAGGACAGTAATTTGAAATACAAATAGAGAGCAGATAGGAGAAGGAGACATAAATATTTTGAGATTGGAGATGAGATTATGATTCATTTGAAAAATAATATATTTCTAGTTGGTACCTACAACAAGTTGAAAATGAAGAAATTTGGACCTTGTAAGATTCTGAAGAAGTTTGATAGTGGAAATGCTTATGAAGTAGAATTACTAGAGGACATGGATATATCACCTATATTCAACATTGCTGATATATTGGAGTAATTTGAATCAAATAATGAGATAGAGGATGATCTAGATTATCCTAAGAAGAACATAGACAACATTGAGAAGATCTTGAATAAAAGAATGAGTAAAAGTACAAGAGGAAAAGACTACATGGAATACCTAATTCGGTGGAAAGACAAGCCAATTGAAGACAATTCATGGATTACACAAGCTAAGTTGGATAATTATGATTTAGGTCAGAATATGAGTAGAGCCTGATGTGGACATCAGTTCTTTATTTACCCTAGGTGTTTGATGCAGGAGCATCTTGAGTCTTTGAGCAATCTTGCATCAACCAAAAACATTTCCTAATTTATGTACCTATTTTCTATTGTTTGCATTATAATATTTGCATTTGATGGTTTCATGATGTAAAAAGCTTACAAGATGTTTAGGACCTATTTGGGAACCTTCTCCTATGATCACATAAATTTTGGATGGACTATTTCAAAGTTATAGTTGTTTTCCTTGCCATTGAAACCGCGTTTTCCTGTAGTTTTGGTACTAATTGTGCATAGTGGCAATCTTGATCCATGATGAATCAGAATTTGTGATCTTAATTAATTTTAGAGGACCAAAATTAATATCATTTCCCAAGATTTCAATCCCTAATTCATTATGAGTAAAAATTTATGCCCATTTTTCTCAGGGACCTATTTTCTGCTAGTTTTAAGGTGAAACATGTAGTGTTTCTTCTTGCGATGTTCCATGTGATCAAATGGGGCCTTGCACACTTAAAGGAATGTTCTTGGGTCATGTAAGGAAATAAATCCAAATGTGCATCATGTGGTTATCATTATAGCATTAGTTTTGGTTTAAATCTTCCAGACTAGACCTATATTGTAATTAAATACCTGACTGGTCGACTTGTGGCTTAGCTGGCTATATAAAGAGTCTAGATTGATGTTGGAGGGTATCAAGAAGGTATTAAGAACATAATTATCAAGATACATCATTGGAGAAAAATATAGGATGTGAGATGTGACTCTGAATTCATAATTCTCATTGTATTTAAGGCCGAAACCCGGAAGGCCTCACAGCTGGGCATGTTGAAAGAAATAATATAAATTATCTATTGTTGCTGCTAGTTGATTGCCTCATATCCATTGTGATTTCATTTCTTTCATGTTATTTTATATTTCTTCCATTATGTAACTCTGAGCAGGGCTTGTTGTTGATTCAAGTAGAGTCAATTTAGCTTGATTCTGCTTGTATCTACCCTGCCCCTACATCAATTCTTAAGTATCAATCCATTAAGTGCATTGCGTTAGTTAGTTAATCATTCATTTAATATATTAAGATCATTAAATTCACATCATTCATGATAGTATCATCCATCCATATTACATATAACATTTAGAATCATTAATCATTAAAACCTCATGGTCATTGCATTATTACATATATCCATCACATTTTCATATCAAAAGAAATACATCCATTAGATCCAATATTCATTATCCATCTAACATCCTACATGTATCCATTGCATACATACACAATATCATTAATCATTAAATCAACATTACATTCTTCTATTCTATGTGATACATAAGATAATTATTTAAGCAATATCAATAGAACATAGGCATACATTTGAACAATTGCATTCTGAAAAGCATAAAACAAAAGCATATAGGAGATAGAATCATCTAGATCTACATATCATAGAAAAAAACCTGAAAATAAGATCCAACACATAATGACATCATATATAGTAAAAAATATCAAAGAGAGTATCAGAGTCCATGGTACCATCATCATAAAATTAACAAAGATATCAAAGTCTAAACGAATGATCATAAATGCAATATCTAAATATCAATGTCCATCAACTATTAAATATCAGCATAAACAACATCAATCGATCAAAAATGATATAATAAAGAGTCCAATGTCTCAATAACAAAAAAGAAGAGAGATCATGTATATCAATCATAAAATCATAAATATCTCAAAGAGACAAATCACCAACACCATCGGTACCATCAGGACCAGGAGAACTATCTAGAGGCTGACTCCAACTAGCTTGTAAACCATGTTGACTCATAGCTTCCATGAAACTCTTCATCATCAAACTCAACTGAGAAACCTATTGTTGCAATGCTGATATCTAAATCTGGAGAGATACAACATTTGATGCTAAGGCTAGGGCATGAGCCTATGCTGCAGAAGTCTGTGGTGGAGGAACAAAAGAAGAAGGCAGTGATGAAGCTGGATCACCCAATGATGGAACAACACTTGAAGATGATGGATGTGAAGAAGATGAAGGCATCAAAGTAGAAGCATGTGCCTAAGATGAGGTAGCCTATGGAACAACTGGAGGAATAACCTACTGAGCAGGAGGACCCCGTGCCTGATCGAGTAAAACCTATGCTATATTTTCATCAACCTCCTGGTGATGCCTGACTCTAGGTCTATCTGCTAGATTCCTGGCAACATGATGTAGAACTCTATCCACCCGATGACCCCTCACCTGATCATCACCCCTAGGAGGAATTGGAGCAGCAAAAATCATTGGAATGCGAACCCTACCTACTCTAGCTCCTTGATGACCACGTCATCCATGCCATCCCCTAATCCTACCAACACCACCACCATCTTCACCATCATCTCCATCATCATCACCAGCATCATCTCCTACATCACCATCATCTCCATCTGATAGCTCATCAATGGCAGGAACTCTGTCCGCAGGATCAGTGAATCTAGGGAAAGGATATCGATGTAGCCAAGTAGCATAATCATCAATAATACCAATGTCCATGATGTGTGATCTAGGAAACCAAGGACAATACCCAATATCTTGAATCTCTCGCATAGTTGTCCCTTAATCTACACATGGGCCCCATAACGATCTCTCAGCCTATACCCAAGCATACATGGAAACTCCCTGTGGCATATCCTGAGTGTGCCCATACTGATGCAGAACTCGTCAGAAGTAGAATCTCTCAAGAGTATATGTAGAATGCTCGATCATCCATCAGGAGCAAAACATGTAAGGTAGCTCACCATCATCCTCTGGCCAAGCCTCACAACCAAGATATGACCTCCACACAATAGTGTCTATGTCATCAGTGACACGCCGCCAGTAATCCAACTTACCCATATGGGTCTAGATGATAATACCATCATACAGCCAAGAAAATAGCCAAACTAGCTATCGATCTCATGTTGTAATAGGACATGCTACTGGGATGTGCTCCCAGGTCCAAAGCTATAAAAGCATAGCTCCTACAGTAAGTGTAGTAGAACATTTGTAAACCACTATGTGTAACTCATGGTATAATTGTGCCAAGACACAAGAACTCCAGTCAAAGAGACAAGGATGTGTCATCAGATCCTCAAGGGTAGGACACCAACTGATAGCAAACCTATGCCCGCATCTATCCAGAAGTAAGAACCCACCAATCAAAGTACCCAGAATAGCTAGCAATATAGGAAAAGAAATGAACTATGCCCACTAGATGTGAGCATCACCAATAGTACAATCACCAAACACCCACTGACATGCAGATCCATCATACATAGAATCGTAGTACACCTACTCACCATGAGTCGGTAAATGGAGGATCCGATATACATCCTCGGGGGTAATGGTCATCTCCCCTAGTGGCAAGTGGAAAGTTTTATGCTTTGAGTGCTAATGCTCAGCCATAGCAGTGAGTAGACCCTAATTCATTTAGAATCAAGGAAGATGGAGAAGGAAAGACAAGCCACAAAGACTAATATGGCGATGATCCGCCATACTTAGATCAGGAATCATGCTGCATTATAAAGGATAAACACCACGGACACGCAAGGACCCAAGAACCACCTACAAAAAGAAAGTTCAATTACATCATACTTGAAATCAATTATTATTTGGATCATTCTGAGTCAATCAAAAAATTTCAAAATATCAAACCACAATCAATTTTTATGTTTCTACTCAGATAGAATGGAAAATTTATCATCACCCATCATCTGAATCTAGATTGACGAATAAATATTCAAATTACGACTGACTCAAACTGACATCTTACAACTTGCTAAAAACATCAAGTTTGTGAACTTAACCTATCATCTAATTGATGACATCGACAAAATTGCAAAGTGGACTTAATCAATTTGAAATCATTTCTGGCAAGGTGAAAGTGCTATTTCAGGTTTTAAAAGCACACAAATGCAAAAGCACTATTTAAATGTTTAAAAGTGCTACTTAATGGATTAAAAGAAAAAAATCAAGCAAAAGCGCCAAAAGAATTTGGAAGCGCAGTTAAAAAGATTGGAAGCACTGTTTAAATTGGCAAAAGAGGAAAACAAGAGAAAAAGTGCTCTTTAAATTGGAAAAAGTGGATTAGGGCCAAAATTGGGCATGTAAAAGTGCACTATCGGAATGCGAAAGCACTGTTAAAAGATGCGGAAGCACAACCTGGAGGGTGAAAGTGTAGTTTCATTATGAAAAAGTGCTATTTGGATTTTAAAAAGGAAAAAAAGAGGGTTTCTACAGGAAAAATTCAAATTTCTTGAAATTAAATGCATAAATTGACAAAACGAGGAAGTATAGGCACTCACCAGAGGTCCAGAGCCAGGTAGACACTGATATCGATGACATCACTCAAATATATGCTCGCAGATGGGGATAGACATCGTCAAAAGTCAAAGACGTCAGAGAGGAAAAAATGAAAAGTAAAAGTGAAAAGTAATTTTTACCCCTTTATATAGACCTTTTGACCTAAAAAAGGGTATATTTGACCTAAATGAGGAATATTTTACCACAATTGACTTGAGAACTTCAATTTTTCATCAAAATCAGCAAAATAGGGGCAATTTATAATCAAACAGACATAAAAAAAATATCAAAAATGAAATTAAAATTCATTATAGATTGAACTAAATCAACGCGAATTGACCGAAATTGTCAAAACTTTTCAACCATCGATCAAATTTTATTTCATTTCCAAGGGGGCACACCATCAGATAATCAACATCAACAACATCATCATTGAATCAAAAGATCAACCATCAAATCAAAGCAAAAGCTTTTATCAATTTTTTTTTAAATCAATCGAATGGGGCATCGCATCGAATCCAATCATCAAATCAAGTATCATATCATAATCTTTCATCGAATCAATCATCATATCAAGGATCAATCATCAGAACAACCATCAAAGAATAACATCAATTGAAAGGACATCATCAGAATCTGCATCAATCTCATATCAGATATCAAGAATCGACCATCAAATAACATCAAATGAACATCAAAGAACGACCATCAATGAATCAGGACATATCATCGAGAAAGATTAGAATATTCTTTGAATCGACATGCTTTGCACTTCAACTCAAAGAGGGGCATTTGTAATCACCTAAAAATGAACAAAGACAATTAAGTAATAAATCAAAGAAAATCAAGGAAAATCAAATAAAATCAAGGACAAGATCAAAGCAATTGAATCCAAACAAACATTTAGCCAATCAAAATTAAAATCAAGTCTTAATTCAAGATAAATCAAAATTAGGAGCATTTTAATCAAGTTAAATCAAATCAAAGTGCAATTAATTCTATTAATTGTATAATTTTAATTAAATCAAATTCAACCCATTCAAGGGGTACATGGCTAAATAAATAAATTTAAATCAATTAATAAATCCTAATTTCTCTCAACAACCCAAAAGGGGAGGAAATTCAATCAACCAATAGGTTTTAAGAAAAGGAATTCACATGGATCAAGCCAAATTCAATCTCAATCACTCAAAGTGAAAGAGCATCTTGTCTACTTGTCCCAAGCTTTGAGGACACAAACTTTGCATTGTCTTCAAAGGGTGGAACCAAAGACTCAACTCAAGCTTAATCATGATCAACACAACTACATCCCCTACCCTTGCATAATTATATAAAAGGAATACCAAAATCAATCATAATTAATAACCACACATATGAGAATTGCGTAGAACCTCTTGCATTTTATAGCTAGAAAGGAATTTTAAGAGCAATTTAGCATTTCAATTTGAACTAATTTTTGGCATTTGCTTTATCATTATCATTTCTCATTCTAGGACTGTCATTAATGATAGCTTGTTGAGAGCTTCATTAACACTCTTAGATAGAGAGCCATAGGATGCTTAATTGATCATTCATTTTCTAAATAGTTTCTATATTGTGGTTTATTTAGTTTCTATTTCATTTATTGTTCAATACTAATTCTATGAAGTTACATTTCCTTGTACACAAGTAGTATCTTGTATATAATCAAAAATAATAAAATATTACAAGATTATAAAAGATTTACAAATACACACACAAATCATGTTCACTAGACCACAAAATATTCAAATCACCTAGGGACTCTTAAATAGAAAATGTATCGTTGACCAAATTTCAAAAAAAAGAAAACATAAAAGATTTTGCAAAATTTTCACCATATGTTATTCATGATATGTTCACTTATTAGTTAGTTTGCATGACAGTATAGAATTTTTGCATCTAATATGAATTATTTATAAAGAGATATGTGAACTAAAGAACATGTAGGTGTAGCAACAAATAATGTGGCTGAATATTGTACAATTATTCTCAGATTAAAGGCTTCTCTGAGTAAGGGAATTCAAGAAATTCATGTGCAAGGTGACTCAAAGAAACTTGTTTGCATGCAAATCACTATCTTATCACCCTGTCACTAGTACAAAACTTTATCTAAGCAGGATTTGTTTCTATTCTTGTATATTAGTTTCTCTCATGTTGTAGCTAGACTTGGAATTACATTCTTCGCTTTCCCCTATTCCATCATACATCATGCATGAAAAATTGAAACACATATGATATAGACAACAATTGATGTATGGACAATGTTGCATGCATTCTATTATGTTTGTTAAATTGCATGTTGAGAAAAATTAATTAATATTTTTTCTTGTTGTTTACATCTGGTGTCATTGCTTTTCTATAGAGCTATAGTTGTACATTACAAGCTGTCTAGTGATGCTTATTTTTGCAATAAGCTTCTCTATTAACTAGAACTGAAGTGTTTCCTTCACACTACTTGTGAAAACTCATGGGTTTGATAAGTATTCTTTTCTAATTTTGAACTTATGGTTTATTATCCTACTGTTCTTTGAGCCCCTAACTTGAAGTAATTTTCAAA
Organism: Chamaecyparis obtusa; assembly: GCA_027943335.1. Taxonomy (NCBI): domain Eukaryota; kingdom Viridiplantae; phylum Streptophyta; class Pinopsida; order Cupressales; family Cupressaceae; genus Chamaecyparis; species Chamaecyparis obtusa. The sequence continues at coordinate 238,996 of BSBK01007667.1, read as the reverse complement.
AGATCATTACATTGTGCAATCCATAAAAGGAAATTCCAAGAAATGTTTTGTGGTTCCTGATAAAAATATTAGCTCTTCGGAATCAACCTTGTGTACCATGCAACTTTGTCCTGCAAAATGATATCGATTATAAGACTAACATTTTGGGGAGACAAAGTTTTGAATATTTTCTTTGCTCATGCTATTTGATAAACAAACTGCTAGACAGGGAAGGAATATCTCAGAAATAACAAGATATAAACTACCAAAGCTTTCACTATAGTTCATATTATGCTAAGAAAAAAATAGTATTCCATAATAACAGTTAACGTTTGATACATGTTATTATTGTAAAAAGGATGATCAAAAGAGACCTTAAATGATTGATCCTAGCTAATTCCTATTGGAAATGAAGCTACTCTGAAATTTAATTCCTTTTGCGCATTTTTTGGCTGCTCTTATTTACTTTATCTTGAAGGAAAGATAAATATGGCAATTAAAAAAATATTTATTTAAACTCAAAGCATATTTAGAGGACTCGGATTTTTTTGGTAGGATTGTTATTCTAATTTCTACAAGCATTCTTGTACCTATGATGTCACTAAAGAGATTGTGCCATCTAAAAGCATTAGGGGCAATGATAGCTTTCGATATGAAAGGCATCTTACAGAGCTTCATCTCAGATTCTAATGACTTGGACGGAGAGAGGGCATGGATCCTAGACATGTCGAAGGGAATTTTACTCAGCTGAAGCATTATATATGCCACCTTGTATAAAATCTAAAACTTGTTTGAATTGAAAAATTAATTATTTCTAGATTTTAGCATAATTTTCACCTCAAAGTTTGCAAAGAAATGAAGACAATTGGCTTCTAACTTGAGACAATTGATGATTTTATCTATTCTTGTTTGATATGATGTAATTTCCTTCATTAAATATTTGGATTTTTGACAAGTTGTTGCTTATAATCCCATGAATTAACTAACTTTTTTTAGGCTTAATTTGCTCCTTAATGTGTATTGTTTATATGTTGTTTAAGGACTGCTAGCTGAGACTATTCATGCCATATACATTGTAAATTGGTTTGAACACAGAGGCAAAGAAAATAGAAGGTTAAGGTGATAGAAGTTACATAATTCACAGATTGTTTATCAAAGCCATTACAAGCATGTTAAGATTTCACAATTACTCTTTTAACATTCTAAGGTGTCCATCAACATTCTTGATTTGATTGATAGGTGTAATCACTAAAAAAATGGACAGGATTAATAATGTGAGTAATCAATGCAAAACTAAGGCAAAATCAAGGCAATTGAATCGAAACAAGCATTTAGCCAATCAAAATTAAAATCAAGCTTTAATTCAATTTAAATCAAAATCAAGAGCATTTTAATCAAATTAAATCAAATCAATGTGCAATTAATTCAATTAATTGTATAGTTTGGAATTAAATCAAATCAACCCATTCAAAGGGTACACTTGGATAAATAAATGAATTAAAATCAATTGATTAAATCCTAATTTCTCTCAACACCACATGGGAGGAAAATGCCTCAACCAATAGGATTTACGAAAAGAAGCTTACATGGATCAAGCCAAAATGAATCTCAATCACTCAAATTGAAAGAGCATCTTGTCCACTCATATTGTCTTCTTGTCCCAAGCTTTGAGGACACAACATTTAAATTGTCTTCAAAGGGTGGAACCAAAGACTTAACCCCAACCTAATCATGATTAACTCTACTACACCCCCTACCCTTGCCAAATCCTATAAAAGAAAGGCTAAATTCACTCATAATTCATCCACAAATCTGAGAATTGCATATAACCTCTTGAGAATTATAGCTAGAAAGGAATATATAGGAGTTAATTATCTTTTCAATTTGGAATTGAACTATTTAGCTTATTTTATCATCTACTTTCATTCTGGGACCTGTCATTAATGGAGGCTTTCTGAGAGCTTCACCTTTAACACTCTTAGCTAGAGATCCATAGAGTACTTAATTGCTCTTTATTTGTTAGAATAGATCTTCCTTTGTGGTAATTTAGTTATTTTCTTCAATTATTTAGCAATACTAACCCTCTGAAGGTACAATTCTAGTACACAAAATGGCACCCACCATGGGGCTTTAGGCTTCACTTTCTTAAAAATCTAGAAATTTCATTTTGTTCAAATTTTTGCATGTTAAGTTCTCTATTTTGCAGGTGAAACAATGCTTCTGAGATTTTAAACAGCACGTTTGAGAAATTTAACAGTGCTTCTGAGCACTGTAACAATGCATCCACGATAAATTGTTGCACCTTTGCATAGAGAAACATCATTTTCAATCCTTTCTGGCTTTTGTCTAAATTTCTATCAACACTTATTCCCTGACTAGCCAATGCGTTTGACTCTTTCTCCAGCGTGTTTGATCATTTTCTGATTCCTTTTCTTAATTCATTAGCACTTTTAATCTCTATTTCTGCGCTTTTAACTATTTTCTTTAGCGTTTTTAATTCGATCTCTGGTGCGTTTGAGCATTTAAAGAGCGATTTCAATAGATTCAATAATGCTTCTACTTAATTTGAAAATAAATAGAATCTAACTGTTAGAAAATGTTTTCTTTATGTCTGCAGGATGACAGGTCATAAAAGAGTAAAAAAACCAGAGAGCAGATTCAATCAAGAAGGCAAAGCTTTAACAAAGAAGATCAGAGAGGAGAACATTGCTCACATTAAGCTGGTTCTTGAGGATTCTCAGCAAGAAAGAAAGGTACATGAACATTATCTCAAAGTTGTAGAAGCATATAAGGCAAAATTTGTTTCATTGAATTGGATTTATTCACCTTAATCAAGTTTTTCTTAAATTTGACAAATAAGGCTTTTAGATTCAATTTTATCTTGTTTTCTTCACTTTTGCTGGTTGTGTTGACTAATTTATTGGAGGAAAAGCACATTGGAAAGGAATGATTGCCACTAGGTAAGCATAAAATTACAAAATCAATCAAAAATGCCACTAGCCTTTGCTAGCTTCGCTTGAAGGTAAGCCTAAACTTAGTCATTTTTTTACTTAAATTGTGGCTTTATTGTTTTCAAAATCTAGTAATTAAAAACAACCTATCTTTGTTTGACATAATTTAACATTAGGCCTATGCTCTTCACTTTTTTTAGTGAATCAAAATGCCAAAAGTGTTAAACTCTTTGATTAAAAAGAAAGGTTAAGCAAATCAAACACTAAATTGAAAAACCCCTTGTTTGTAGAAAAGAGTAGTAATACTCGATTCTCATTAGTTAGAAGGTTGGTAATTGAACATTGTTAATTGTGTTTGGGGATTGAGAAGTGGATAGGGATATTCTCTTCACCTTTTTGGTCAATTAAACTCCCACAACCTATTTCTCTATTCTACTTTATTGCTTTCAAATGAACATGCTAGATCAATAGTTGGGCTCGCCTCCTGAGATTTGCCTTAACGAGGCTGGTGAGAGGGACAACTCAAAGTGGGATAAATCACCTTTTCCAAGATCATCCAACCCACTATAAAATGAAATGCATGCATCCTTAATGGGGTGTGTGACAAAAGGGTGTTAAATTTTTGAAATTCCTTGAGTAGTCCTTCGGGATTGCGCAAAACTCTGACATACCGGTGGTGGGAAGCCTCTTAATATACTTGGAGGATGAAAGTTTAATATTCATTTGAATGGAATCCATACTAAATCCTTGATAAATTAGCAAGCCTACCTCATTAGAGCCATTTTAAAATCCAAATTTGACCTTAGGTAGATTGCTTGGAAGAATTTCTTGTGATAATTGATAAAATTATTGTGTTGTGCTTGAAGGTCTTTGATTACCAAAAGAAAACATCCATTAAGATCCAAAAATCAATTAACAATAAAGATTCAAAAGAATATTCTATTCACAAGAATTCAAGAAATAGAAAAACAAATGGAAACATTATCCAACCAATTCTCATTAAGAACATTGTTTTTGTACCTCTATGATCAAGAAACACATCATGAACACCATATCTTTGATAATTCAAAATTTTATAAAAAAGAATATCATGAAAACCCTATATTTTCTCAAGAATATCCTAATGATAAACCAATATTTGATGAAGAACCTATTTCAATTTATGGCAAGAGAATCTCATCTTTGATCAAGGAAATTAAGAGGAATTAGTCTCATCTCAACAATATTCATCATATGACAACTCTTTGGGAAATGGAAATACATCCAAATATCCTTGGGATAGATCATTTACTCCTTTGGAAATTTCATATGAATCAGCTTTGGAAACAATCCTTGAAAATGATCTCATCACGTTGCCTCAAATCACTTCATGTCATTTTATCTTGTTGAGAAACTATTGTGCATATCATAGACATAATGAGCATGAAACTTCAAATTGCATGGATTTGAAGCATAAAATCCAAAATCTTATTTGTGATGACATAATTGAAATTGAAAATCCTAATGACTCATTTAATTAAGATACTACTATCAAGAAAGATCAAACTTTTGAACACATGTCTAGTAGTGGTCCTCATATAGCTTTCACCTATTCCACCATTCCTCCATTTCATATAGAAGCAAAGCTATCCAATATTCCTCCATCAAACAAAGATCCAAATAGTTTTCATAATGACTATGTATACCCTCAAGGGCCACCTCTAAAAGATATCCAAGCTAACCTAAATCTTGCTACAAACTTATTCCATGATTCAAAGGTTATAGACCTCAAGCCTTCATGTGATACAATCCCTATTGTACCTATTTCAAATGAACATCCATGATCCCTTCAAGAATCCCATGTGAACATCCTAAATCCTACATTGCCCTTAGAAGTGGCTCCATGTCAAGAGACTAATTATAAGTGCAAAGAAACAAGTCTTATGAAGGATCAAGATCAAGATAATATCCCTCCTTATCCTATAGTTGACCAAAGTCCCACACCTCAAGAATCCCATGATGAACCCTTCATACCCTTCAGTTTCTTTCAAGAAGATACCCTTTCATCCCAAACACTTCATATTCCTTCACCTCTTATATCCTACCCATCTCATAAGCAAGATCAAGATATATTTTTCATCTCTAATGAACTTATCGAAAATCAAAAGAAAAGTATTTTTCCTAGGCTACCGAAAGATCCTTGTCAATATCAAAGTACCCTAACATCCACTTTTCATAAGCCTCCATATCCATCTCAAGATTCAGCTGCTCCTATCAAAGCTACATATAAGCCTATTGGTACAAAGATAAATCCAAAAGACAAAAGCCTTGGCCATGCACCTCAAAATAAAGATGTTGATATCCCTCCCACATCCCATTTACCTCCATTTGTGCATAAGAATATTCCTTATACATCCTCCAAATCCATCCTTGGTCCCTATATCCCAAACTTGAAACCTTATACATCTTTGAAATCCATCCTTGGTCCCTAAATCCAAAACTTGAAACCTTATACATCCTCAAAATCTATATTGGACCCTTACATTCCTCCATCAACCTTTCCTACCATCCCTATCCCACCATCCCCTTACCTTACCATGTATCAAGATCAACAAAGACATACATACTTGAGAAACCAAGCACCCATCCATGTCAATCCTCCATATCAAACCATCCATATGAACCATCCATATCAACCTTATTCATCCAACAATCCTAAGTATTTTGGCAGAAATTTGGATATGCAACATAAAAATAAAAAAACCAAGAATCCACTTATGTATGAGGAGCACCATGTCCCATCTAATCGACATGTGAATGAAAGAAAAAGAGAAATATTCAAGAGACCACAAAGCTCCATCAAGAAAAAAGAAAAATCAAAGAAAATGTGCATTCCTAAATTCCTCATTGAAGAAATGCATCCAAAAGCATCCAAAAGGAGAGAAAAATCAAAGAAAGTGTGGATTCCCAAGTCACTTTTAAAGGACTTACACATGAAAGAGAAATCAAAGTTGACATTCAAGCTTCCAAAGGCTTCCACTTCACATTCTTCCAAACACATTCCATCTTATCCATCCATTTTGAGTCCTTGTATCCCAAGATCCATATCCTCTCTTACATCAAAGTGTCAAGCTATCTCACCCATTTTTCCTCCATTATTCCACTACCCTTCAAGGTGTGTATTGATGTTGATCTTGATAATACTTCTTATCCTCCTATTCATTATCCTTCCATTCCCTTTTTCACACCCACACATAGAAAGACTTATTATCCTCCTATTCATTATTCTTCCATTTCCCTTATCCAATCCATCACATGAATCTTTAGCGACCCTCTACCTTATCCATCATATCACATTTCCATCACCCTATCAACATCTTTGAGCATACCCTTCAGCGGTCATGGCTCATCATATCATACTTTTTTAGGGAGTATAAAAAGAGCATGACGCTTAAGTCCATCCAAAAAGAGAAAATTAAAAAAAAAAATTGGAAAAAAAGAAGAAAAAGAAAATAAAAGAAATCCATCCTATGGTGAAAACCACTTCTTGTGGCATCTTGGACAAGTACCATGATGAAAACTTGGCAAACAGGCATCATGCGTAATTCCTCTCTCTTGCACTCTACACTTGGGGGCAAGTTTCATCCATTATATCCTCCATCTTACTACCATTGATCTCACTTGCATCTATATTTCATTTTTCACCTTTGATCTTGACAAGGTTGAACATATCCATGAGCATTATCTTAACATGCATTATCCTATCCATTAGCCTATTCACTTGATGCATTTATGCTACCCTATCATGATCTTGCTTATCTTAAAGCCACCTTCATTATTCCTAAGAATCCTTCCCATAATCTCAAACCATTGACTCATAGCCTTCATCACCCATTTATCATGATTGTGTGATCCTATTCACATTGATCTCTTAATCTTGATCCAATTGAAAAAATAAAAGAAATGAAAAAAAAAAAATGTTAGAAAAAGTCTCTTGATATGTCCATTCCTTGGACCATTTTCATGACACTGGGTCATTATTCCATATGCTATCCAACACCACATCATTGGCCTATATTGAGATATTATTTTTCCCTAGCTTGGATAATCTTGAGGAGATGGTCCTATGGGTAACACACTTGCATCATCCATCATGGCCTATTCATTGGTGAATCATCAGTTTGCAAATCCATCTTTCATGTCCTATACCTTGCTAGACATTAGGGACAAATTCAATGTGATCTTGTTTGAGAACTAGTAATCTCTAAAAATCTATAAAAAAAGTGAAAATATTCCTCAAATAATCCAAAAAAAAAAAATCAAAAATCTCTAAAATTCAAAAATATCAAAAATCTCTAAAAATAAAAAAACATCAAAAATCTTTTAAAAAGCCAAAAAAATAAAAATCTAAAAATTGTAAATTTTAAGTAAACACTCAAAAGTTGCATTGCCCAACAAAACGTGATCTTTGCTAAATCAAACCAGGGGCACCAGTCCAAATTCAATGAGCTTATCAACATCCAAACACTTGATCTAAACAAAAATATTTGACAAATCAAATCAAAATCTAAAAAGCTTAATCAAATAAAAAAATCTTCAAACAACAAATTAAATAAAAAAAATGGCTTAAACATAACTAAGGATCAAAGTGCATGAAGTTTTTGAAATATGGATCTACAAACAAAAGCAAAAATGTTCAAAGTGATTACTTGATTGGTGAAATCGTGTCTTTTTAGCAAATCGATGATGGTTGACTAGATGAGCAATGATGAAGACATGATATTTTCTTCATTTCTTCTTGAGTGCTTGTGAGGTTGATTCATAGAAGTATGCAAATCCGTCTAATGACATGATCATCAAAGAATCATCGAGGACATTTATATATGAAAGGGATCAATTCTTTGTCTATTTACTTGAAATTTTTAAAATCCGAGGAAAGAGGTATTCATATCATCATGGTTAAACCAGTGAGGGTTGTACTGATTTCATGTTCCAAAAGCTCGATAATGAGAATAAGCATCCAATTCTGAATAGTGACAACTAGTTGCATCCATATAGATTAATTGCATGTTAGTTTGCATGGGTTGATCCTTTTTCTCAATATATGTAAGAAAAGCTAAAGGGGGTAGAGTTATCATCATCAAAAGACTAAATAAAGATACATCAAATGATCAATGATATCATCAATGGTACATCATCAAATCTATTGAAATCTACATCATCAAAGCTCCATCAATATATAATCAAAGTCTTGACTAACATCATCAATGTCTGAAGTATCCATCATAAAAAATCTTTCTCAATCCAATCATCAAAGGTACATCAATATCAAAAAGATACACCATAAAAAAGGAAATGTCTAATCCATCAAATGATTCATGCTCCATCAAGGAAATCATCAATAATCAATCATGTTGATCTTCTAGGGGCAACCTAATTCTGTTCATTATTTTCTCTTCTACCAATCCTTAATTTTGCATCACGAGGAAATCCAATCAACCCTGTATCATCAAAACATCTAATCATATCATATATCATATATCAAATATCAATCAGTCAAATCATCCAAGTGATCATCTAACATCAATTAAGTTATCCTATCATCCATTTTCTCATCTTGAGTGCATCAAATCTCCTAACTCTAGATCTTGAAGAAGGAAAATCATCGTTTTGTCTCTCTAGATCTTGAGAGTGAAATATCAACCAATCAACTTATCCTATCAGATTGACATCAACATCAACCAAGTGATTCTGAATGACATCAAACGATATGAAACCATCATCAACTTATCTAGAGCATCAACAACATCTCATCAATCACATATTTTATCATCAAATTCTCTCATGATCGGGGCATTTTCAAATTTCTATATCAGGAAACAAATCAAAATTTTCCAATCTCAACCAAATCAGCCACAATCATTTCGATTCATTTCCTAAGGGGGCATGCAATCATACATCATCAACATAAACAAATCAGTGGAAAAATATTTCAACGTAAATTTTTTTGTATTTATCACTGGGACATCAAAAACATCAAATTGAATCAAATCTGGTACCATATCAGGGAACTATCATCGAATCGACCATCGGAACAACAAAATCAAATGAACATCATCAAAATCTGCATCTCACATCAAATGAAGAAATCAACCATCAAACACAATTAGGACTTAACATCAAATCAATCAAGATCTTTCATCAATTGAATCAGGACATTCTTTGAATCAACACACTTTGCACATTGACTCAAAGAGGGGCATTTGTAATCACCAAAAAATGGACAGGATTAATCATGTGAGTAATCAATGCAAAACTAAGGTAAAATCAAGGCAGTTGAATCAAAACAAGCATTTAGCCAATCAAAATTAAAATCAAGCTTGAATTCAATTTTAATCAAAATCAAGAGCATTTTAATCAAATTAAATCAAATCAATGTGCAATTAATTCAATTAATTGTATAGTTTGGAATTAAATCAAATCAACTCATTCAAGGGGTACACTTGGCTAAATAAATGAATTAAAATCAATTGATTAAATCCTAATTTCTCTCAACACCACATGGGAGGAAAATGCCTCAACCAATAGGATTTAAGGAAAGAAGCTCACATGGATCAAGCCAAAATGAATCTCAATCACTCAAATTGAAAGAGCATCTTGTCCACTCATCCTGTCTTCTTTTCCCAAGCTTTGAAGACACAATATTTAAATTGTCTTCAAAGTGTGGAACCAAAGACTTAACCCCAACCTAATCATGATCAACTCTATTACACCCCCTACCCTTGCCAAATCCTATAAAAGAAAGGCTAAATTCACTCATAATTCATCCACAAATCTGAGAATTGCATCTACCCTCTTGAGAATTATAGCTAGAAAGTCAAATATAGGAGATAATTAGCTTTTCAATTTGGAATTGAACTATTTAGTTTGTTTTATCATCTATTATCATTCTAGGACTGTCATTAATGGAGGCTTTCTAAGAGCTTCACCATTAACACTATTAGCTAGAGATCCGTAGAGTGCTTAATTGCTCTTTATTAGTTAGAATAACTCTTTCTTTGTGGTAATTTAGTTATTTTCTTCAATTATTTAGCAATACTAACCCTATGAAAGTACAATTCTAGTACATAATAGGTTTCATATCTTGTAATACAATTGATAAACAAGGTAAGGGTTTATAAATTTGTTCACAAATGAACTACTTCCCACAATGCCCAATTGTTCTTAAGTGACTCAACCCAATCAAGACTTCTTCCAATGCAAACCAATGATAGATTTGATGTCTTTAAGGTGTATAGGGGTATATTAAAGTGGTTTTAAGGTTTTAAGGTTTTAAGTGTTACCCACAGTCCCAATGGCTAAATTGCTTCAGAGTGTTCCAGAGACCTAATGGCCCTTCCTTGTAGCCCTACAGAGACCTTCTAGGTCTTTAAACTCTTCACTTTCCCAAAACACTAATAAAAATAAATACATATTCAGATACCCTTTTGAGCATACCTAAACATACCAAAGACTCAAATATTGTTATTTTGGAACAACTCACAATACCCTAACTATACCCCTGCAAATGTATCCAAAAGTGGGTAGTTTAACAAAGAAACTCCTATCTATAGGTAACCCCAAGACTCCAAACTCTAGAAAGTGTCTTCAAATGTCTCAAAACCTCTAAATCTAAGAGGAATTTAACCCAAACAATTGGGAACACCAAAAGCCCCGTATCACCTCTCCTAAACCCTTGATTCAAGGGTTTCTTCAATCTCAACCCTTCAAGCTCTTCCAAGATAAATTGGTGATTGATTCAACATTCATACAACAATATAAGACTACTCCAATCATAAAAACACCATTCTATTCAAGCCAAACTCTCGCTACTATACTTGTGCCATGAATTTCAATGAAAATATTCTCTGTTACAGCCAATGATCACTTCCTCTCATCAAACTTCTGCAACTTCAAGATGATAAAAATGTTATACATGTTAGTGAACTTCATTCCATGGATTCTAGGCCTTTACGTCCATGGAATGGTTATTATTTACAAATAAACTTCAAAACAATGAAAGAAAACTAAACATAGCAAGGTTAATCCGCTATGTGTGAGGGTATAGTCATGTTAAATGACTCTTAAAGCCTTCAAAACATGTGAAAATGCCTTCAAATATCTTAATAAATCCTTCTAGTCTTTATCCAATAAAAAATACATGAGAAACATTATAAAAATTCAAGGTAAAGTCACAATTTGCAGTCACTATAATATAATTTTTCTTTTGGCTTTTACGTTTTGCACTTTTGTTCCATGCATGTTTTCACATATATTGTATCCCCATCCATTGATGTGTTACATTCACATTCCCTTATTGTAATGCACTTTTTTATATTGACCAAGTTCGAAAAGAAACTCATACACAATAAAGAGTATTGCAGCACTTAGTGGCTAAGCCTCACAATTGGAAACAACTTAGCAATTGAATAAAAGATTATTGAGCCAGTGTATATTGTAATGGCTATAACAGTCATGGTGACTCTTTTGCTTCTAACTCTACTCTTCTAACACCACCATAATTGCAGTAGTTGTTGGTCTCATTGACTTCCCTGCAGCTTATTTCATATGGAAGGTAGATAAGGTGGATTTTCTTGCATGTATGGGTACTTTTATGGGTTTAATCTTCATCTCCATTCAAACAGGCCTCATCATAGCGATATGTTCATGGTTTCTAAGTAGAACCTTGTTTGATTTGTTCTAAAACTCTCCATTAGAATTTGAATTGGTAATATCTACTATGATATTATTCTAAGTTTGCCCCACTTCTTACTGATTAATATTTTAACAAATTGAATATTCTTGTCTAATATTAGAATCAATTGCAATAATGAAAGGTTGTCTTATATATATCTATGAATCAATCCATTCTTAATGTAAACACCAAGGATGCATAATATATAATACCTAGTTTCATAATGGGCTGTCAGTCTTCTTTAATCTTTGATCTCTTTGAACAGCAAATGGTGATTTTAATGCTTGCCCAATAAGAACATACGTATTAATGTAATATCCCCCTATTATAAGGCAATCTGATGTTCAACAGTGGCTACAGTAATCTGCCAACCTAAGTAGTTTGACTCCCAATTTATATGTTGGGAACTTGTGAATCCCCCTCCTTTTCAAATTCTTATTTACGGCAAATGCCAGATATAATTTATAATATCCTCCTATAATCTGTATCCTTTCGTATTAGAATCCTCCACTATTACCCCTCAAACACCAAGGTAAGTGGGTTCTTGCAAATCCGGTAAACACAAACTCAAAATTACTTCTAACTCTGCCAAGCCAGTCTAAGTGATCAAGTTAGACTCGGGCCAAATGGATAGGTTCAAAGACGGGTGCTTGGAATAGATACAGTTAATAAAGAGAATCCTATGGTCTTCTTATTCATCGAATCAATCACAACTTGGATCCATTTCATGCTTAGTCTGTCGTTGTATACATTTCATCCTTGTCGCTTCAAGAGTGACATTTAATAGCAATTGACTAAACAACTCTGCATATAGAGTTTCGGCTCTCCTTCGAACATTGACAGTGGAAACACGGTTTCCACGCGAGTATAGACACCCTGCCAACTGCCATTACAATAACCGTTTCGTAAATCAAAACCAGTATGATAATGGTTATAACAGTTATTTACTATATACGACCAACATTAATTCAGAGAAGAATGAAATACATAATATTAAACTAAACATTAATTCTCCTCTGTCGGTTTCCTTTCAATGCCATCACATCTAAACATAACACTGGATCTTGACAAAAGACACATTATCAAAGAGGAAAGTGCAAATCTATAAACATGCACTAACCAGATTCAAAAGATTATCTGTTTGGAATCAAAAACAATTTCCAAGACAATCATCAAAAAGGAAACTGCAAATCTACAAACAGGCATTGAGTATGATCTGTTCAGAATCAAAACATTGCTAAATAATTCACTGTCCCAGCAGAGATTATGATTCAACTTTCAAGTCAAAGAAAGTTGAATCATAATCTCTAATTCCAGACTGGATCTTCAATAACTTAAAGGAAAATCCAGACAAGTTTGAAGTTTAAAAAAAAAACCGTTCAACAACCACTACAGACGACAAATAATAAATGAAACATAAGGAAAATCGAACAGTCACAGAGAGAAATCAAATGAAAATATGAAATGTTAATTCATTCATTCATCTTCTTTCGCATTCATCCTCTCATTAATAAAAATTTTATATTTTATTCATTATCTTTTTCTCATTCGTACACACACCAGTCTATCATACCCGTAAGAATTCAAAAAAATCAAAAACCCTAGGTTAAGGTAAGGAAATCCTTACCAGGGGTCCTTCTTCATGCGCTGCCCTTGATCTAATTCGTCGTGTTGGGAATAATGAAATGAGAAATGAAATTTTTTTTTTTAAAGTTATGCCCGTGTTGGTTGAAATTTTGACCTCCACGGTATTGGTCAAATTTCGACCAACACGGGCATGGATTAAAAAATAATCAAAGTTTTCTTTCTATAATCCGACCAACCAAAAAAAAAATTATTTGTTGGTCAAAAATTTTGGTTGAAAAATAAGGTCAAATGTACTAGTGTATTGCTTTGCAAATTTGTTGGTTTATGGCCTTCCCTTTCAGACCTCCATCATAGGGTGATAGATTCTTGGCGAGTTGTAGTATCTAGTAAGATAGAGCTTCTTCCTTGCAAAGAGGTTTATTTTTGCTTTGTTTACTTTTGTTGATTAACGATATTTGGTGCTCAGCAAGTTGTGGTATTGGGGGACTTACACTCTTAGACAACCTCCTTTAATCCTCTTTTTGAGCCACTTAGTGTACATCAATTATGGGTTCACTTCCCCAACCTTCCTCTTCACTTTTGGGAGAACTCGCTCTTTGAGGGCATTGGCAACTCTATTAGTTGTTTCATAAGGGTAGATGAGACTACAATTATTTTGGGTCTCTCTATATTTAAACACATTTTGGTTGACATTGATATCTCCACACATTTTCTTGGAGATGGTTTATCATGATTGAGTATAGGCCATGGACTCAAGTGGTGGATTGTGAGGCTATCTTGTTTTGATGTCATCAATGCTTCTCTGTCAGTCACTTGGCAACTAATTGTTCCCTACTGCAGTGTAAGGGTATTTCTACTTGGTGGAAAGATCCTAATGATGATCATATGAATATCCTAGCTTCTAACTCTTCCTCTGATGGAGAATCATAGGTTGATGACAAGGATGAAGCTCCTACTGCAAATCTGGGTGAAGCTCTGCTGCAAATCTGGGTGAGGCTCCTATTGTAAATCAAGCCTTGTCTATCTCTATGGATACTACTACTACTCCCATTGGTGTGGCCTCTTTTGGTCATGTAGACCTTACTCAACCTATTGCTCTTGCTCTTGTCTAATCTTCAACTAACAATGTACAACTTTCTTAGCACTCTACCCCTTGTGCTGACAATTTTTCAAATAGGGTGTCATGAGTTTATCTACCTAGTGGTGGGGATCCTAATGATAACATTTCCTGGACAAACGTCGGGTAGCATAGGAAAAATTATCTATTAACCTTACCTTCTACTCCCCATGCTAGGAGTGAGTTGTCTAGCCACTCTTAAGATGGGCTACTTGTCTTCATGTTAGATTGTTGTTTATGTTTTGTAATTGTCAACTCCTTTATTGTTAGTGTGTTGTTGATCTCTTTTGACACCTCTTGGTTGTGGTTATGTAAGGGTTGGCACCCTTATTATGCTGTTGATTTTAATAAAAAAAATATCGGATGCTAGACACAAACATTTCTTGCTACAACTATCAAGAGTGACTACTTAGCATTCTATTGATGCATGTTTTCTCACTAAATATATTGTTTTGATTTAAAAGGGAATTATTTTCTTATATCATGAATTTTTGAATATTTTTATTTTTTGATATTAAAATAATTGATATAAGAAAAGAATGAGATTCCATTATTGAGTTGAATGTTGCATTCTTGGTTTTGGTTTTAAGCCTTTACTTCTTCCCTTGAGTTGATCATGATTGCATCTTGGGGGATATTATGTGTTTGTGAGTTTTGATGGATTTTTGCCTTGATTCGATTGTTAGTTTTTGTTGAGTGTTTAGTTGCTCTGACAGTTTATTCTTTTCTTTTTCTATTTTTCATTTCTTAGTTTTTTGCTAGTTCTCTGGTTCTTTGTTTTATTTGCATTTTTTTATATTTGTGGTTGTCTTTCTTTATTTTGGTTTCTCTCTTTGGTTTGGTCTTATGTGCTTTTTCCCAACTGAATGGCTTTGTTTTGTTTGGTTATTCCTTGTTTTTTTTAATCTTCGATCTAGTATCTATTTCTATTTTTCTTTTAGCTGGCTTGGTGGAGGATATCTTTCTTCTTTGATATGTGACATTTTGTTACACCCAAATATCATACTCTGAAGTTATGTGTGTATATGCATCTAATCATGAGTATATTTGATATATTCATATATATACTTGCTTATATTTGATCTTGGGCATTAGGATCTAATATTTCACGATGGACCATTAGGAAAAGTGTTATAGATGTTAGTGGAGTATTGACTTATCAAATTTGTTGGGACTCACTTTTAGATCCTTATCATATTCTTCTTTCTATTATGTATATGATTATATTGTTTACTGGTAGTGTAATTCTGATTGTTAATTGTGGGGAGCTTCATATGGTATGGAGATTGTTTTGAGTTTGACGATATGGGGAGTCTACTAAGATCCTTATTTTAATGGTTTATTAGCAAGGCATGTTTGGTATATAAATTCACATGCAATTTTTATATATTTAATATCTCTTTATGAATAGAGTAGGTTTTCGATAGAAATAATTATATTATTAGCTAATTTCCAACATAAATATTATCAACAAATTTTATTTGTGGACGTTCTCTTTAGTATGGTCTTCGGTGATTTTCCTAGTAGGTAGGCCATATTTAGTTTGGCATTTCCTTGTTTCTTCATTGGTTCAGTATCAATTTCTAAATGTCCTTTTGATGGCTTTGTTGTGGATATCCCTCTTCTTTGATAAGAGAATTCTTTTGTTTATAGAATATGGGTGCCACTACATTTGTATGTTCATTGTAACTTGGAAGGTAGTATTCTCTCATATAGATCTTTATGAGTAAGTATATGTACGAATATATGCACTTTGAGAAAAATAGGTATATATATACATAGCATACTAAGGGTATGGTATGAGTGTCTATGGACATCTAATTGTGATTGTATTTCATATATTCATGGGATATATTTTCTTTTATTTGATATTGGACATTTGGAGTTCACATTTCTTAATGGATGAAAAGGTATAGAAGTTATAGGTGTTTATGTAGAATAAATTTTTTATATATGTCAAGACTTGTATTTTAATCCTTTATCATATTCTTCTGTCACTTATGTAAGATTCTATTGTTCATGGGGAGTACCAGTGAACATTAAATGGAGGAGGGTTTTAGATTTGTATGTAGTATGTTTTGAGTCTTACACTATGGAGAGTCATTAGAGTATCTTATTTATCATCATCCATGCAAAAATGATTTATTAGCAGGGTGTCTTTGGAAAATAAACTCACTTGGCTATTTTTTTTTTCATGTATTTGATACTTCAAAGGATGCCAAGAATTATGGAGGATGTTTTTGTATAATGTGCAAGTACAAAGTGTATGTGTTTGATAAATGTAGAATTCCAGAAAATTTCTTATTTTTTTCAAGGTGGGATTAAAGAAGCTAAAAAGGTGAATTTGTAACATTATATTCTCTACATGTACTTTGTAGAAATGACTATACCACTTTCACTATCCTAGAATTATCTAAAGAGATGATTGTAATTATTGGAATTGTGAAAAACTTATCTTTTAGTAACATGTAAGACTAGAGGTTATCTTCACTTAGTTCTTTCCTACTGGTGCCCAATTTGAACTGGGTTTTTAAAAGTTCTAAAATTAATAAAATTATTCATCTACGACCTATTATCTATCAAAAAAAAATTGAGGATGATCACGTTAAAAAAAGCCAAGTATATCATCTGGGGTGATATTCTCTCCAAGAAAGTGACTGATAGAACTTTTCGAGAGGTGTGTGGATAGAGAACAACAAAAGAAGTTACTCCAATATTCTCTTGATTAAGTGTGTGGAGAATATTTATCTTCCTCATTAATTGCCTTCAAGATCCTAAGAAATTATAATAATTGGATAGTAATGTTCATAGATATGGATAAATGGGTTAATAATTGTGAATAATGCCAACAATTTAAAGGAAAACCTCAACTCATTGCACTACCATGAAATTTGTAGTGACTGAAGAGTTGTTTCTACAATGGGTCCTTGATTTTATCAACCAATAAAATCCAAACTCTAGTGCCAATCACAAACATGTATTATTAGCCACAAACTATTTCACAAAATGAGTAGAATTAATTCCTGTGAATACAATGTCAAAAGTGGTCTGGAACTTCATCAAAGAAAATGGTCTAGTAAGGTTCCACTTTCCTCATAAAATCATAAATGATAATGCTATGAACTTCTTATTTTAAGAAATATTTACATTTTTCTACAAATATGGTATCATCTCATCCCATGCATTTGATTGACTCACAAGGTAATGTTTAGGCTAAAGCTAACAACAAGAACCTTATTACCATTATTCACAAATTGGTTGAAGAAAATCAGATAAGTTGGCATAAGAATTTATATGATGCATTATGGGATAATAGGACAACTGAAAATAAAGCGAGTGATATGTCCCCATTTGAATTACTTTATGAGACTCTAGAAAAATTTCCAATTCCTTTATAGCTCTCATCTTTAAATCTTTTAAATGCATTAGAATACTATGAGTTTGAGGACTTGTTGAAGAAAATAATTTTGTATCTAACTAAAATAGAAGGAAAAAGAGAGACAGTGGTAGATAGGATCAAGGAAGATCAAACTCTTATAAATCAATTGTTCGATAAAAAGGCCAAAAGTAAAAAAATCAAAGTTGGTGAACTTGTCTTGCTTTGGATAAACAAAAGGAGCCAAAGGGAAGTCCAAAAAGTTTGACTCCTTATAGAAGGCGTCATTTCAAATCAAACAATCTCATGGAGAAAACTCATTTTACTTAGCCTACATGGATGGTATGTACCCACCATTTCCTTATATTGGGCAACATTTTAATCTTTATAATTAGTGAGGAAGGTTGTTCTTTGTCTTTATACATAGGTTAAATAGTATTTTTTGGGTTGTGTGTCATGATTGCTTTGGTTTGTTTGTTATTCATTCTTTTCTATCCACATTCTTTTGTTTTGTGTTTGTCATTTGTGGAGTTGTATCTTCCATCCCTGATTTGGGACTCTATTTACCAATTGATCTTAAGAAATGATCTTTTCAAGATTTTGGATTCCTTGCTTTGTCTTTCACAGTCCTTGTCCCCAATCGGAGCCAGATGTTGTTAAAGTTATTGACTTGGTCAATTTTGAATTTTTTTCCTCTCTAGACTTGCATCAAAGTTGCTTCCTCAAATTTCCAAGTGTTAATTGAAGTCTTAAATATTTGAAAAAATTTCATAAAATAAAATTTTAGTTTCAAAATATAATGTTCTTAGAAATTATATTAGGTTAGTAAATCTCTGTCGAGACCTGATAAGTTTGTGCAAACCTTTTTGGAACCTAATGTAGTTGTCACAACCACTTCAATTTTCAACTGTCATTTAGAAGAAAACAGAAAGAGAAAAGATGTTAAGTTATTAGACTTCTTGCTAAGTTTCAAAAATCTTGTCAATGTTTGCTTCTATTTCCTCTACCAGCTGTCAGATGTGTTTGAAAATGTGAATAACCAAAAATATGTAAAGTTGAAAGCAATGTCAACATATTTTATAAGTTTTAGAACATGCACTAGAATCCGATGAGGTTGTCACAAACTCTCGAAGTTCCCAAATTGTTTTGAAGGCAAAATAAAGGTTGGGAGTTTCTCATGGTTTAAAAACCCCTATTGGAACTCGTTGTAATTATTACAACATCTTAAAAGGTCTATGAATCATTTTTCCTATGTTAATTAAAGGAAGTGAAAAATAAAGTTTTAAGTACTTAATTGACATTATGCACCAGTTCCAAACCTCCATCGACAATCGAAGTGGTTTGTTAAATCCAAATAAAAGTCTGACATGGAGAAGTTCCTTTTTTGAGCGGAATGTAAATAGTAGGTAGCATGTCATTTTGTGTTTTTTTTAAGTGAATAAAAATGAGCCATAAGTTCTTCTTCTTAAATGTCACTATTTTGTCATCTTACTAGTGGATTCTTCTTTTGTCATCTAATATAGACAAAGATTCAATCATTATAGAAAACATAATTTTTTAATCATTAGATTTTCTATTAATAAAGAATATTAAATATGTGAAATGATGAAAATTTAGATTCCTTGCTTGAAATATAACATATTTTAAGCCCATTCATGGTAGCTACTTTCAATTCTGAAAATTTTTCAAGACTTCTCTTATCAACATCGAAGCCTATATATATATATATATATATATATATATATATATATATATATATATATATATATATATATATATATATATATATATATATATATATATATATATATATATATATAACACTCTTCAACCACATGTATTCTTTATAATGTTTGCTTTCTTTTTCATTCATTGATTTGTATTGATTATTAAATGACTTTAAGTCATGCCATGGATTTATTAATTTATGTAGTTAAAAACTCACTCTTAAACAAGCTTCACATAAAAAGAAATGATCCTATATGTCCCACATCATTGCTGTCTTGGGATTGCAATTTCAATGTTGTCATTTATTGGTTGGATTACATGTTCCATTCTCATCAATGTCTTTCATGTTGCTCTTTCCCATTTAGTGATTTCTATGTGGAAATCTACATCTCTTGCCCAATTTTGTGCTCTCCTTTGTTATTGGTTGCTCGCATTTATTTTACTTCATTTTAGAAGCAACCCTCCTTCGATTTTATTGAGTAGTGCACTGGTTTGCACTCAAAAAAGTTGTTTTCAACATGTGAATTGAGCTCAAGGTCATATTTGTTTATTTTATACAACAATTGCCACTATAAATTAAAGTAGCTATAGAATGTATTGTGCCCAAATAAATTATTTTCATTATAACAATAGAACTCAACCTCATGTTTGTTTGTTTCTTCCTCTATTTCCTCTATCCTACCAAAGAGAACCTGTGTCTCATATCATGAAATGCAAATTCAAATGAAGATATACTATGTCCTCAAATATTATGTGGTACATGATAACCATTTTTCTCTCTATTGGGAAAATAACCACCCTTATGATTTAAGCAAAAAAATCAAATTGGTAAACAAAAATACATAATCATTGCACTTGCATTATAATATTCATGTCGAATACCAAATTATTGATGGAAACAAATAGACCATAAAAGGATGAAGCAAAATTCATACAAAAAAATTGATCATCAACCTAAAGTCAATATTATATTTCAAAACTGTATACACAAAAATACTATTTTATACATAAGACATCGTAAATTTAATTAATTTATTTTTAATGCACAAAAAATTATATTGCACCATGAAATATATTAATTTATATATTTTTCTATCAACGAACCCTTGTAGCTTCTTTTAGTAGAATTTTTAGTATAAATTCTATAATATACGATCCAAAGAGTTTCAATCATACATCTTTTTCAATGCTCTAGAGAATTAAAAAAGTATTAATTTCAAATTTTTTTTAACCCCTCTTTCACCTTCTTCAGACAGCTACCGTAATCTAAATTTTCTTTGATGATAATTAAACCCTCCTTACTAATAACTAGAAATTGCACCTTAGTGTCTTAGTGTGCAATGGGTACGCCGAAGAGGTATGAAAGGTCAACTAAGTAAGATTTCGGTCTTTCTTTTGCATACATTTAAAGTGTGAAACCTTTAAATTTATAAGTAGAAGATATTTTCAATAGCAAGTTAAATTGTGATATTGCTTTTAGGATTCAACTGTGTAGTTTTTTGGATCAAACTCATTGACATGTGTTTCATGAGTAGTGGTTCACAGGAAACAATCTCTCATCAGAATGAATGAAATACTTAGCACTCATTGGATCTAGATGATTCTCATAGAGGTGAAGCACATGACTTCATGGGAGGTCACCAATCATAGTACTACTCCACTTCGAGCGCAGTTAACTACATAGTTTCCTCTATGGTTAAACCCACTCTACTTGCAACCTCATTTGCAAAACCTTCACCAAGTGTTGTGCCTTATGAATCATTCATTAGAAAGCCCCTTAAGCTCATCTATTGACAAGTAGGAGATATTTTCCATAGTAAATCAAATTGCAATATTTCTATTAGGATTCAAATATGTAGTTTTTTGGATCAAACTCATTCTGAGGATGTCCCGGTGCTTCACATCTGTAAGCATCACCCAATTTCAATGAGTGCTAAGTGTTCTATTCATTCTCATGAGAGATGGTTTCATGTGAACCACTACTCATGAAACATGGGTCAATTAGTTTGGTCCAAAAAACTACACAGTTGAATCTTGATAGCAATATCACAATTTGACTTTCTATAGAAAATATATCCTACCTATCAATTGATGAGATTAAGGAGCTTTCTAATGAATGGTTCATAAGGCACAACACTTGGTGGAGGTTTTGAAAATGGGGTTGTAAGTAGAGTAGGTTTAACCATGGAGGAAACTCTGTAGTGAAGCGCGCTCGAGCTAGAGTAGTACTAGGATGGGTGACCTCCCGGGATGTCCTGAAGCTTCACCTCTATGAGCATAACCTATATTTAATGAGTACTAAGTGTTTCATTCATCCTCATGAGAGATGGGTTTGTGTGAACCACTACTAATGAAACATGGGTCAATGAGTTTGATCCAAAAAACTACACAATTGAATCCTACTAGCAATATCACAATCTAACTTGTGGAAAATATCTCCTACTTATTAATTGATGAGCATAAGGGGATTTCTAATGAATGGTTCATAAGGCATAACACTTGGTGAAGGTTTTACAAATGGGGTTGCAAGCATAGTGGGTTTAACCATGGAGGAAACTTCCTAGTTAAGCATGCTTTAGCTGGAGTAGTACTATGATGAGTGACCTCCTGGAAAGTCTCAGTGCTTCACCTCTGTGAGCATCACCTAGATCCAATGAGTGCTAAGCAGTTCATTCATTCTCATGAGAGATGGGTTCATTGAACCATTACTCATGAAACATGGGTCAATGAGTTTGATCCAAAAAACTACACAGTTGAATCTTGATAGCAATATTACACCTTTAAATTTGTACATCTCTATTGTTCTTCCTCCATCTCTCCTTCGATATCTATGTTGTTTTCTCTCAATCCCTCTCTATCCCTATCTATCTCCCCCTCTCTACCTCTCTCTATCTATCACTTTCTATCTGTTTCTTTATCTTTGTATCTCTCCTTCTCCCAGTCTCTCTCCTTTATCTATTTATATCTTCCATTTTCCCACTCCCTATCTATCCCTCCCTCTCCTCTCCATATCCATCTTCTTCTCAATCTTCATCTCCTTCTCCCTCTATATCTCCTTACATGCTCTCTTGTTCTTCCCTCTCTACCTCTCCCTCTTTCTCCCCCTCTTTCTAACCATCTCCCCCTATCACTCATATATATATATATATATATATATATATATATATATATATATATATATATATATATATATATATATATATATATATATATATATATATATATATATATATATATATATATATATATATATATATATATATCCCTCTCTATCTAATTATATATCTCTCCTTCTCTATCTATATATCCACATCTCCCTATCCTTATTTATAAATTTCTCCATCTCTCCCTCGTTCTAACCCTCTCCCCTATCACTCATGATTTCTATATCTCTCTACTTTTCATCTAATCTCTTTCTATTTCTCTCCCTCCCTCTCTATCTATTTACCTATCTTTCCTGTATCTATATATCCTTCACATCTCTCAGTTACACAAGCACACTCCTTGTGTGTGTGTGTGTGTGTCTCTCTCTCTCTCTCTCTCTCTCTCGCTAGAGAGAGAGAGAGAGAGAGAGAGAGAGAGAGAGAGAGAGATTTAATATTTTGTATAATTGTATCATATTTAAGATAAGAACTTACCTAAACTTCCATGAGCAATAATTTTACAAATTAAATAAAATAAAATTTCTAACACAAGGTTGACACATATTGAAGAGTTTGTTTTAAATTCAAAATGAAATCAATATAATTAATTTGGTTAGGCATATCTTGATGAAAAATGAATTATAATAAAATATATTATATGTACATTTCATTATTTATTTTATTTAATATTATAAAATATCTATTACATAATTAAATAACAAAAATACAAATAACAATCAAACATATATTATAATAAAATATGTTCATTTTATTTTATAATTAAATATATATATAATAATAATAATTAGAAATATATAATATAATTAAGTAATATAAATAATAATTAAACTTATATTATAATATACAATTTTGAATTATTGTACATATAATTATAATATATGATATAAATTATAGTTAGTAATAATATTATTATATTTTACAATATTAATTAGTAATATAACATATATAAAAGAAACTTAAATATTTTCTAAATAATTATAATCTTAATTGTAATTAAATTTTAAAACATATAATTATAATAATAAACTTAACTTTAAATTTAGCTCTTAATTATAATTATTTTAAAAGGATAAATAAATCTAATTTTTTTACTCTTGATTTAATTTTAATTATGATTTATTATTCTTCTCATAAAATATTTTTTTGACATACATAATAATTAAAATCTAAACACTAACATAAAATATAAAACTAAAACCAGGTCAAAGTTATATCCGTTCATTTTTAAATTTGATTGTAGCTTGCATTTTTCCAAACTGAGTGAAAAGTACAACTTACGAAGTGTGACAAACATAAAATGGAAAAAAATAAAAAGAATAGGGGGAAAATAATGGACGGTTGCAAACATTTCAATGGTCGTCCATGTCTCTTAGCAAATGCGAACCGTTGATTCCAAAACATTAGCCTGGCCTTTTCAAATAGAAAACGCCTTCGGCGTAATTAACTATTAATAATTGTAAAAAACCCTAGAAATCCTAAGGGTTTTATGGTTAAACCTTAAGGGCCCGTTTGGCGCCTGGAATTAACTTATTCAGAATAGGCCTATTCTAGAATAAGAGCCTATTCTGGAATTAATTTATGCTCAAAACGAAAGCTGGAATAAGGTAAAAACCTGTTTGGTGCACCTAGAATAAGACTGAGAATTAATTTATTCTGCGTTTGGATCCCATTATGTGGAATGGGAATAAGAATTATTTTTATTTTTTAAATTAATTCGAACAATATTTATTTTTAAATTATCAATTTTGTTGTTGTTTTTTTTTTTTTATTAAAATGTATATATATTTCCAACTTATATATTTTTAAATTAAATATATATTATTAACTTTAAAAAATTAAGTTTATAAAAAAATATATTTTCTTACAAATTTTAATTTTTTCAACTTTTATCAATTTTGTTGCTCGTTTTTTTTTTAATTAAAATGTATATGTATTTCTAACTTATATATTTTTAAATTAAATATATATTATTAAATTTAAAATATTAAGTTTATAAAAAAAAATTATTTTTTTACAAATTTTAATTTTTTCAACTTTTATTAATTTTATTGCTCGTTTTGTTTTTAATTGTTAATATGTTTCTATCGAAATTCATATCGAAGTAATGATGTAAACATTAGCCACATTCTCAGGCATCTCGTTATTGGAAACATTGTCCTGTAATGTGAACATGCACGAGATGCGTTAAAAGAGGGTTTTACTCAGGTGTGATAGAAATGGCTCCCAAGGCAGAGAAGAAACTAGCGGAGAAGAAGCCTGCTGAGGAGCGAAAAATAGTGGGTGAAAAGATTCCCACGGCCGTTGCAGAGAAGAAGCCCAAGGAGAAGGCCCCGTCAAAGGGAGCTAAGATGGGTCCCAAGCCAGGCGGTGACAAGAAGAGGAGGAAGAAGAGAAGCGTGGAGTCTTACAAGATCTACATCTTCGAAGCTTGTCAAATACACAAAGAAGTGCGAAAAAGAGGAAGGCCATACCTCTGCACCGTGGTCGCAAAACAAATCACAGCGCAGCAGAACCGTGGTTGCAGAACAAATCGCAGCGCAGCAGAAAATATTTGGCTTTGAAAAAAAACCTACGCGGACCCCTTCGGACCCGACTAGAAATTAAATTGGGTTCATAATAACTTATTCCCGAAATAAGTTATTCTAGAATAAAATTATTCCAAGTTTTTTTTGGAATAATTTTATTCTAGAATAAGCCTCAAAATGGGAATAACTTTCCCAATGCAAGAATAAGAAAAAACGCAACAAACACCGAATAAAATTATTCCGGAATTAATTTATGCTTATTCGCCCTTTATTCCAGGCGCCAAATGGGCCCTAAGGACTCCAATCTGTTCCTTATCGGTTATAAATGTTAAAGATGGCACTAGGGCTTTCTGTTGATCAAGAAGTATTGGATGGTTGGAGAATGAGCTCCGAATGGTTGGAGAAGAAGTGCAGACATGTATGCCGTTATCTACAGCTATAAGTCAACTAAATCCCCGTGATCTCTCTCTTAAAGAAGAGCAACATGAAGTGAAAATGAATTTTTCACATTGTTGGTATCGTGGGAAAGGGGCGAACTGGTAAAACATTCCATCAGTTGTGCAAGGATTTGGTAAGTTGCCACTCGCCATTAATAATAATATTTTTTCAGACAAGATGAAATTTCAAGATAATGAACAATGGTGTCATTAGGGTTACAGAGAAGGAAGTGTTTGTAATGGTGATGGGGAAGGAAATAGATATGTTGCTGGTCGTTTGGTTATACATCCTTCTAAAATCTCATGTAAAAAATAGCATATGCATTGGCAACATATTTGAATACAGTTTTTTTTGGGATAGGGAAAATCTAAAGGCATATAAAATATCTATTCAATACATAGATATTTATGAGATTGTATTTGTTCATCATCCATTCGATTTTTAGGTTGTATCCACTCATTAGAGAAAACTGTGAAATCATGATAGATTGTTTTTTTCAAACTTGATCTGCAAATTATCTCTTGATTTTAAGAATTTGATCAATTTCTAAGAAATAAATGTAAGCTGATAGCTAACATTCCCAGAAAAAATGAATGTTATGAAAAACTTCAAATTTATCTTGATTGTTACTATGTGCCAAATCTATTATATAGTTTGGCGAGTCTCACAATACCTTACATATGTGAGTGAAAATGATTGATTATTCATCATTTTCCTTTTTTGGAGACCAAAAAGAAAGCAACAGGTTGTTTGTTATTTATAGTTTTGAATCCTTCAAATAACAAGCAATGTGGTGGATGTTTAAACTTTCTATCTTAAATGGACTTGAACGGTGAACAAGAATTGAAGAAGCCATATGGAAGCAGACAATTGGTGAATTAGAGCAGAGGATAAAGGAAGGCAGCGAAGATTGAGATCTGCTTTTGCATGACTTGTACCAGCCCTCTTGTCCATCCAAATATGGTATATAGTTGTGTAAGATCTCTCTATTAAGAATTTTTACTGTGAAAATTTTCACTATGTATTACGATTTTATAACTGTAATTGTATTTAAGAGTTAGTTACATGCAAACAAGAGCAACTGAGTGCTCAGTTCCGACCTTACAGTTTTATTAGATTAAAAGTTGTGGTGACTGATAATGGTAAGATAGAGGCAGCAAATTGATTGTAATTCTTAACGAACTTCATTGAGAAAGAGATGTATATTTTTTTATAACATATGTCTATTCTGAATTCATTGCAAGGGATGGATGTCATTCCTTTCTTAATTGTATTGACAGGCCTCAGCAGATAATGAAGCCAAGGATGACTTGCCGTCATCTAGTGTATATCTGTGTCATACATATCTATGTAGTTGTGGGCAAGTTGTGCTTGGCTACTTGATCTGCTTGGATTCTCATGTCAGGTCTCATGTGACAGTTTTTCTTGTAAGGGTATATTGATATATGACCAATATAGAGGTATTGTTGATACTGTATCTCTGGCATCCTAGTTTTTGTTTGCTTGATGATTGAAAGCTAGTTTCTTCTGTATTTTCAATTGATTTTTTGAAGATTGGGTTCGTGGTTTTCAGTATTACAAGATTGGGAAATTTATAGATAGGATATCTCTTCAAATGATATTAGATTGGATACTTTCAGTTCCATTGCTGGATCTGCAGGCCTGCTGGAAAATGTAGCTACTATCTTAATCAGTTTCTCTCAATCTTACAGTTGTTTCATTAGAGCTATTTGTAGTGAGAAGAGGACTTAGGTCTATTCTTTATATCTATTATGAATTGCCTATATGTGCTATAAAGCCTGTTCTAGATAATATTGGCTATCAGATTGATAAAGAACAACTTAGAACACACAAGTGATTACGCTGATAGACCAAAAACCTAAAAATAATTTTTCAGTTGTGCACTGGTATTGAAGCTTCTCGCACTAAAAATAATTTACAGGCACATTCCCCACTCTGATTGTTGAACCGTAAAAAACACATATTGTTTTGTCTTGCAATATCATTTTTCGCTTGTATTGGCATGTAGATAAAATGTTAATGTGCGGAGAGGTCCTTCATAAGGGATGTGCATTGGCACATGTAGATCTTAGTGACTTTCCAGATCTATTCAATCTTCCAAACTGTAATAATCAAGTACTCTCGCTAGCCTAAAATCCTTTGTTTTTTATTAAACAGCTCTACTATAAACATTGCAATTTTATTCAGATCTATAATCTACTTCTAAACTTTAAAAAAATTATATAATGTAATTGTTGAGGAGAAATTTGTGTTTTTTCATTGTATAACCTACCTACCTTCCCTCTTTAGTCTACAGTTACACAACCCATGCCATATTGAAATGTTGTTATTTTATTGCTTTTTATATTCAATAAGGCATAGTTCACTCCTCTATTTGTTTTCTGTTTCATATATATGTTGTTCCTTAGAGGTCTCATCTGAATGTTTTGGTTGTAGATTCTTTTTTAGGCTTCTAACTCCAGACAGGGTAAAATGAAGGGGAAGAATAAAATCAATGTCAATACTGCCCAGGTCAAGATCTGACGAATATTTTAGAGAAAGAATATGTCACTACTTGCATGGATGTAGGGACTATGACTGTGAGGTCATTAAGGGGATAAAATTGTACAAGTCGTGGGCTATGATAACGTTATCATTGGATTGTGGATACTCTTTGTTGGTATCCATTACGAGGTATGGAGTTTGTGTTTTTCGGATCATAAGATTAGTGTAAAATGCTAAAAACTGAAACATTTGTCACTGCTAAACAATGACTATGATGCAAACTTTCTAGGCTAGTTTCTTCAAGAAACTACAGTTTTTATCAAGTTAAAGTGGAAACCAAAAGAGGTATCAAACACATAAATAATTTACTAAATTCCTCTTTGTGCTACAGCACATTCATTAATCAATAATCAGTTGAATCCATTACATATGCTTGAACTCCTACAACATTCATTTTATTATGTTCAGCTACATACCACCTGATGCTCTAACCAATTTCATGATATCCATACATTTTATCACTGGTCATTGGGGTGGGAGAAATTAAACATCCCAAAACTCTCTCTTAATTTCAACCTCAAATGCTATTGTACTGACAAATTCCTTTGACCTTGAGTGCTGTTTTCTTTTGTTTGTTTTTGATGTCCAAAATCAGGTCTTCAGACTTTGCTTGATAACATCAAACCATCTCTATGATCTTCAGATCTGACAGTGCCTTTCTCTTAGCCTTCTCCGACTACCGTAGCAGTCCTTCAAACCTTCAAATCTTCAATTTGAAACTTCCTACAAAGTCACTATCTGTAGATGCCTTGCTAGACAATGTTTTCCTTTGAACTAAAACATTTATTAGGTCTTTGAACAATCAATCTTTTCATGATTTCTATTATTTTTCCAATATGAATTTTATTCTTTAACAAATTTTTGAAGATATCTGTTATCATTTGCCAACTCAATCCATAGCACCATGCACAGTCCATGTTCATACAACCTGTCCTAGAATCTTTCTTCCACTCTTTATTCCAACATGTCTTTCCACAATGATTTCTTAAACCACAAATACTATAAGGATGTGGACCTCAACACTGGCCCTTTGTATGTCTTTTCCTATCACAAGAGAACACTGCACATACCTCATTCTTTGATCTGATTTGCATGAAACTGTTTATCTTTCCTTTACTTGTGACATACTCAAAACCTTTGTTTTTTCCCTCATTGTTGATTCAATTGGCTCTCTCATTCCTTATTCATGTTTTCTTAATCATTGACTTTATAGCACATTCTTTTCATTATTATCATATCTGACCAAATTCCCAAACTCATTAACATGTTCATCTTCATCACAAACAACTTCAACAAAATTACACTTATCAAACGACTAAATTTTCTGTACTACATGAAGCATCACAAACTAGTGGTTTTGACCTTAGACATTCATTCTCTTCATTCAATTTTGATATTTTCTTCTTGTAAAGGCTAATTTCCTATTCTAATCTCTTTAGTTTCTCTTCTAAATAATCAAGCAACTTCACTTTTTTTCTAATTTCTCATTCCTTTTCTTAATCTCATCAAATAACTTTACTTTTTCTTCTCACTCTACATTTTTATCTTCAATTTTTTTTAATTATTTTCAAACATCGTAATTTTTATTTACAAGTATATATTTTTCTACTTGCCTCTCTTTTATAATTGCTTTTAATTTCTGAATTCTTTTTTGTTAATTTCATTATTTTTTTTTAATGATCCATCTTGCAATTACATTGGCATTTTCCTCTGTCACCTTTTTACCTATCTTTCCCATTTAAACAAATGACTAAACTCACCGTATTCACTTGATTAATGTGTGTCTTTTTGGAGCTTCATGTACCTTCACTCTTCTGCAATGTCTTAAGGCTTCTTCTTTGTTGATATATTGATCTGCCTCCTTTCTCAGATTTGAACACTTTTTGGCTTCAAAACTGCTTTGATTTCTTTTAATTTTCTATAGCAACCTGTTTGATTCTCCTTCAGAATTAGTCTTTATGAACGCTGGTGAATACAGTGATCCTCCTCGATCTATGACAGTAATTATTCACTTCTTATCAAATCACAAACATAAACTTCAGAAAATAGAAACACAAACAAACCCAAATTCTCATCAAAAACTTCTCTTGATGATTGATCATTGAGAAGAAACATTAAATGTTCTCTTGAATGCTACAGCATTCTAACCTTCTTCCTCATCGATCCATTGATCAGTCACTGCTAAACAATGACTATGATGCAAATTTTCTGGGCTAGTTTCTTCAAGAAAAGGAAGATTTCATTGAGAAGTTCAATAAAGTGGAAACCAAAAGAGGTAAAGAGGGTTAGAAACAAGCATTGCAAACTTATGGTGAGCCCAGAAATAGCACAAGTGAAAAAGATCAGGATTTGGTTAGCAAAGAGCTGAAGTCTAGCAACAAGGGAGAGGCAGTAGAAATAGTGGAAGGAAAAAATAGGACAAGAAATATTGAAGAAGTGAAAAAGAGCAGGATTCAGTTAATTAAGTGTTGAGGTCCTAGCAACAATGAAGGGACAATAAAAATACTGGGAAGAAAGAAATTATATTAATACCCATGAATGATCAGAGTGGGAGAAGAATGGTACACTTAAATTTATTGGCTTGAGTTGGAAATGGAATATAGCTACTGCAACTAGATTGAAACAACATGATACAAGGTGCTAAAGAAAGGAAATGAAGAGGAGTGGAGTTAGGAATGCAAATGAAAAATGATCATTTAAAGAATCCATAAACCTAGTAGTATGCAAGGAACAAATTCACTGGGAATAATTTTTTTATGTCAGTAGAAGAAATAAAGATGGAAATTGAGCAAGTTTTTTGTGTGCATTATGTCTGAAGATATGATAATCTAGATCCAACTATCCTCCAACAGATCAAAATAATGGCGAAGCTTGTAAAAATACAGCAGAAGACGAAATATGCAGAGATGCTTTGAGGTTGAAAGCAATAAAACAACAATTCAAGATCTTCAATCATAGATCAAATTTTGATGAAGTATGATAATGCCCTACTAATTAAAAAGAGATTTAGAGCCCCTAGAGGATAATGTCTAGATTTTATAGATTCTCTTTTGTGTTTTGTATGTCATTCGTTGAAGTTACATTATATGTACGCGTATTTCATTGTTCATAGTATGGCATCAATAGAACTCTCAATCAAATATATATGGACTTTTCAGATATTCTATCAATTTTTGCATATGAGAACTCAGACTTTTATTGAAGCTAAACCCAGATATTTCTAATTTCAAATGTTCTTGACAACCCATTCCAACAATGTTCAATCTCTTCCAAATCAAGACAGATTATGTATATATAAAAATGTTCAACCTCATTCAAATCTGGATTCACAAGGTTCTATGCTATTTGATTAAAAAATAGAGATGTGAGCTTGGGATCAAATAAGAAGACATGCACTTTAACATCCTCTCATAACAGAATTTTCAGTGGATCACATAAGCTCCTCCATTTAGATGGAGTAATTTTAGGGAAATCCATAAATTAACCCATGGTATACAAGTTCATACAATTTCTGTTTATTCCACATGCTATCAGTAACTTATTTTAGTTATCAAGAGTGGCAGGTTCTAGCATCTGAATAAGCCATTTATGCATGTTATCTCATAGAATAGAGATCGTTTTCGCCTAGAAGGGAATTGTTTCTCCAAAGATTTATGTGGGAGTACTTCTAAAAACAATAATTCTATAGATTAAAGATTTAAAACAAGAGAGATTTAGTAAGAAAAAAATCTTTAGAAATTTTTTTTTCTCAAAAATAAGTAAAGTTGAAAGCATTGTATTTATATAGAGATAAAGTGAAGAGGAAAGAGAGCTTATATCACGAGCATTTGAATATTTTATTATTTATTAATATTCAAATCATTATATAAGAAAAGAATAAATTTTTATTATTGATGTAAGAAAAGAATATCAAACTTAGTACTAATAAAGAACATTTATTTATCACATATAAACACAACTACAATTTCACCAATAAAAATACAAAAAGAAAACCAGTACTGCATATGAGAAATATATTACACTTTAGCAAATTAAGAGATGTCTCTCATTGGCAGAACTCTGACAATCTCCCAATTCCTCCTGTTGATATTCCTCCACTACTATCCCCAACGCTATCACTGCACCCTTGTTAATACTGCAAGATTGTTTGCTATCACTACAAACTCATTTTCTAACACTTCAAATGCTCTTCAACTTGTGTTGGTGCATTCTTCAACTTGTTCTTGTGTGTTCTCCAAATGCCTACTGACCTCTTCTTATACTACCCTTGTTGGAAAACCAACGACCAAGATTGATTCTCAATCAACAACTGAGATTAATAACCTCCTAACAAATCCTAACCAATCAGTTGCTAGAATTTTTTCTAGGGACAATTGTCCGAAAATATTGTGTTCATTGTGTTGCATATTTCTTTCCGTATTTTTATTGGTGAAGTTGCAGTTGTGTTATTTTTTGATATTAGTTGTGAATTATTTTTTTGCAGTTAAATAATCTTTATAAGATAGGAGATCAGTGTTGAGGGTAGAAAAGGTTTACCCTAGGCAAAGGAAAGAAATTGAGGATTTATATAACCTAGTTTGACCTCTTTCAAATTATTATTTCTTTGAGATGGCCTCAGTTGGTTTAAGAGATCACGATAGATTGAATGGTGCCTCAAATTTTGGTGTCTAGAAAGCCATAATTTCTTTATTGCTTGAAGAGAATGGTATCAAGGAGTATGTTACTAGTGTTGTAATTGTACCTACAGATGCAACACAACTCGCAACATACAAGAAGGACAATGCCAAGGCGAGGAGGATAATCCTTGATGGTGTCAAGCACCATATTGTTCCACATTTCAAACAAAAGCTGATTCTCAGAGAAAAGTTGAAGAATACCAGAATGAACAAGGGAGAAGACATCATAAGTTACCTCACTAGACTTAGACTTGTCAAGAATGAGTTAGCAGTTGTTGGACATAGCCCCAATGATGGTGAGCTAGTCAGAATAGCCCTAAATAGGTTTTAAGTAGTGGGATGTCTTTGTTCAACTTGTCAGTGGACGTGACACCTTACCAAGTTGGGATTGACTATGGAGTGATTTGACTCAGGAGGAATTTAGGCTAAGTCATGTCAATGGATCCAACAACAAGAGTTAGAAAAGTGAGGTGGAACAAGAAAACATTGCCGTAGCGGGAAAAGGAAAAGCAAAGAAGGGGTCTAGCAAAGGATCAAATTCACAAGGTGAGAAAAAGGCCCTATCTAAAGTCAAGTTCTTTGGTTGTCACGAGTTTGGCCACTATGTCAGTGATTTTCCGCAAGGGAAGAAGAATGAAAATAAGGGCAAGAAGCGGGTGGTAGCTTCAACAAGTGTAGATGAGCTCTTTGGTAGAATACAGGATGAGTTTGCACTCATAGCTTGTAAGGATAGCTCAACCTCACAAAGTGTCTGGTATATAGACAGTGGGGTGTCATTTCATATGACAGGAGTTAGAGAGCACTTCTCCACTTATAAGGAGAACACCAGTATCCAAATTTCAATGGGGAACTTGTCCAAGCTCAACTCAATTGGGAAAGGGACTGTTCAGTTTCAAAGGGAGAATGGAAAGGTGATTCTACTTCATGATGTGTTGCATGTGCTAGGATTAGGTATGAATCTAATTTTTGTATCTATTCTTCAGGATAAAGGAATAATGTACTTTTTAGAGGGATGGAAGTGTTGATCAAGCACAAGGATTGGAAATCACCCTTATCTATTGGAGTTAGGAGCGTATGCCTATATAGGTTGCAGTTTGATACTCCTAAGGCACTCATGAGTAATAGTAATCCTAGAGATCTTGGAGAGTTATGGCGCAGGATGATGGGCTATATACATCAAGGAGAACTTAAATTACTTCGAGAGATAGTGACAAGTGTTCCTGAGGTGAGCACAAAGCATGATGACGTATGTAAGGGATGTGTGTTGGGGAAGTTTGCAAAAGCATCTTTTTCGAGGAGTGACACCAGATTTGAGGGTGTTCTTGATCTAGTACATTCAGATGTAGGTGGATCAATGCCAATGAAGTCTCTCAGAGGATATGAGTACTATGTTACTTTTATTGATAATTTCTCTAGGAAGACATGGATATACTTCTTGAAGACCAAGGATGAGGTTTTCAGTCACTTCCAAGAGTTCAAGGCTCTTGTGGAGAACTTGATAGGAAGGAAGATAAAGGTTCTTCGGTCAGATAATGGAGGCGAGTACAAAGGAAATGAATTCTAGGAGTTTTGTACCAGGGAAGGAATCAAGAGAGAGTGGATTGCTCCTTACAATCCGCAACGGAATGGAATTGCTGAGAGGAAGAATCTTTCCATATCGGAGGCAGCAAGGGCTATGCTACATGATCGGGATATGCCCTGCTACTTATGGGAAGAGGTATGTAGTACAACTACAAACATATAGAATAGGGTTCCA
The DNA here is from genome assembly GCA_027943335.1 of Chamaecyparis obtusa. Classification (NCBI taxonomy): domain Eukaryota; kingdom Viridiplantae; phylum Streptophyta; class Pinopsida; order Cupressales; family Cupressaceae; genus Chamaecyparis; species Chamaecyparis obtusa. Next base: position 204,421 of record BSBK01007667.1, on the reverse strand, counting down.
CATAAGGTACTAGGGAATATGACACCAAAGGAAGCTTTCACAGGGAAGAAGCTAGATGTTAGTCACTTTAGGATATTTGGAAGTTTGGCATATTGTCACATTCTAGGTGATACACGTACCAAGTTAGATCAGATTGTAGAGAGGGGGTACTTTGTGGGGTACAGTGAAACCTCAAAGGCATATCAAATATTTATTCTAGGGACTAAGAGGATTATAGTCTGGTGTGATGTCAAGTTCATGGAGGACAAGGCATTCAGGAGGTCCATAGATTTGCCAATAGAAGATTAGAGTGAGCGGCTGATAGAAGCTCCAAGTGTAGCTCAACTGAGTCAAGGGCAACAAAGCTCGAGTACAATTACTAGTATAAGCACAGGCTTAGGTAGTGAGAGTTCACAGAGTATGGAGCAATTGGTGCAGCAGGAAATGCATCACAAAGATATGGAGGTTGATATTTCATCCTCTACAATTGGCAGTAGGAACCATGAGGTTTAACAAATGGATACTCAAGAGTTTGTGTGAAATCCTAGGGGGAGTACGAGACTAAGGAGGCAACCAACCAAGCTCAATGACTATGTGGCTTTAGTAACCTAGTAGGTAGATAGTGAGCCTTCTAGTTATCAGGAGACTGTAAAACATCAAGTGTGGTGAGATGCGATGGTTGACGAATATACCTCAATAATGCAGAATGATGTGTGGGAGGTAGTGCCGAGACCAAAAGAAAGGATAGTGGTTGGATCATGTTGGATCTATAAGATTAAGCATGGTGTAGATGGTAGCATCAACAAATGCAAGGCAAGGTTTGTGGCAAAGGGGTTCTCTTAGAAGGAGGGAATAAACTATGAGGAGACATTTTCTCCAATGGCCAGGTATTATTCTATATGAGCTATGATCTCATTTGCAGCACAGATGAGATGGAAGATCCATCAAATGGATGTCAACACAACATTCCTTACTGGCGAGTTGAAAGAGGAGGTATACGTAGAGCAACTAGAAGGCTTTGTAACACACAACAAAGAGACCCATGTGTGTAGATTGAAGAGAGCTTTGTACAAACTCAAGTAGGCTCCTAGAGTGTGGTACAAGCGCATTGATACATACTTGCAAGAGATGGGCTTCATGAAGAGTGAGGCAGATGCTAACCTCTACTAATTAGTGGTTGTGGGTGAAGTTCTCATTCTTGCTATATGTGGATGACTTGTTTTTAACAGGTTCACTAGGGCTCATAGAGGAATGCAAGAGGGACCTTACAATAGAGTTTGAGATGAAGGATTTGGGACTTATGCACTACTTTCTAGGCATGGAGGTGTGGCAGATAGATGGAGAGATTTTCCTTGGGCAAGGGAAATATTGCATTGAAATCTTGAAGAGATTCAGGATGGAGGATTGTAAAGCCATGTCTACACCTATGATTGCAAATTGGAGGAAGTTAGATACATCCAAGGAGAAAGATGTAGATCCCACCTTATACAGGTAGTTGATTGCTTCACTCATGTATTTGGTCAACACTAGGCCGAATATAGCATTTTTTGTAAACTTTCTTAGTTGGTTCATGGTGGAGCCAAATAGAGTGCATTGAACAATGACAAAGCATGTGTTGCATTATCTTCATGGTACAATTGAGTGTGGGATTAGATATGTTTGAGGTGAAGGTATCAAGTTGATAGGCTATATTGATACAAATTGGGTAGACAGTACAACAGACAAGAGAAGAACTTCAGGGTGTTGTTTCAGTTTGGGATCAGGAGTTGTCTCTTGGTTCAACAGGAAATGTAAGTTTGTGGCTTTGAGTTCTACAGAAGCATAATACATAGCAGCTATCATGGAGATGTGTGAATCTATATGGCTTCAGAAGTTGCCAATGGCCTTGTTTGGTTAGAGGGTTGAGACTACAGTGATACACTATGACAATCATAGTTGCATCAAGCTGTTTGAGAATCTAGTGTTTCATGATAGGTCTAAACATATAGACATTAGGTATCACTTCATCAGAGATTGTGTACAGGGGGGCATTTATTTCCCTAGATGAATGCTTTTCCTCCACATTTTTATGTTTGGGGAGAAATCCATGCAAAAAAGGAGACTGCCATAGTTGTTTTTTATGTAGACAAGGACACTGAAGGGATAGAGGGGTCATTTTCAAGTCGGTCATGTGATCGAGTCTGGCCAACATGACAATATGATATCAAAGAGGGTGGAGCCTATGCGACTCTAGTTCAGTTTCAAGAAATGACAAGCCATTTAGAGGAGTCAAAAGATGTAAGAGACGTGGGTCCAACTTTGTAAGCAAATCAAGTTCATTCTAGTCCATATCAGTGCATCCAGAATAAGAGAAACAACTACTTGTTTCTTCCGCCCCTTCTTTTCTCCTATTGTTGATGTCGAATGCTCTCGAATGGAGCTAAGCTTTATTAGGATGTTTAGGTGCCATAGTGTTTGGAGCAGTTCAGCCAACATATTCCTTTTTAGTAATGATCAAATTCCTGATCGATTGATCTTAGCAGATCACTGCGATCCCAAAGACTAAATCTTTTTCCCAATGTCCCAATATGCTGGTCCTGATCAATATCCTTATATCCCCGTGAGATGTAATGTTCATGTAGGATTTTATGAGAACCCTGGAATGATCTTCTCCAAGATGTTCAACAGGAAACCCTCATACTATTCCTAGCTCCTTGATTGATATCTTAATGCAATATCTATCTATTGCATCATTCAATTTAATCTAATATATATGTTTTTTTATTAAGGTAACAACAGGTTTTGAAGGGACCCCAAAACCGTTTACATAACTAGAATGAAAGATAAAACTATTAGAGTTCCATTAATACAACAGTCTAGCCTAAGCATAGGACCAGACACCTCAAGAGCACACATAAGATATTACAATACAAGCACCCAAGATGGTTCAGTCCAACCAAAAAGAGGGAGGACACACAAACCACAACACACTGAGTAGCCTTAGAACAAAGCCTAATCAGAGATCCCCTTTTTTATGAGATCAGAGGGTTATGTCGAATGATGAGGATTTCTTTGAATTTTTCCCTTTGATATTTATCCAACCTTCTTCAACTTTCGATGCCTTCTTCTACCAGCAGATCAAATCTAGAGAAACAAGCTCCGAAGGGAAGACACCTTCTCCACCATATAGTGCTAGGATGAGGCACTTGTCCACCACGAAGCATTCTTTTTAAATTTCTGAAGATCACATTGAGAAGAAACATGACCTATCTTAAAGCATCTTTTGCATCTAAAGGGGAGGCCTTCATAGTCCAATTGCTGAATCTAGCTTCTACCCTAAGGAGAAAAAAGTTTAATCTCAGATGGCAAGCCTTTTGAGGTATCAATATCCACCAAGATATGAGCATAAGTAGAATGGAAATAATCCGAAGATTTCTCATCGACCATTAACATTTCCCCAATCTCATTTCCCATAGTCTCCAGAATGGAGTCAATCCAAAGATGGAGGGGAAGATTAGGCAGCCTAAACTAGATAGGTTGCATATCAAACGATTCAAAAGAAGGAGAAAAATTAGAATGCCATGGTTTCAACAATAGCATAAAATGATCCTCCCAACTAAAGAAATTTTCACACAAAATAATTTGTCTATCCTTGGCATTATCAAATTTAGCCACAAAAAGCCTTTAGCCATAGGGAAAATATGGATTGTACCAAAGATTAAAGGTTCCCAAAATTTGGAAATCCAGGAATGGAGATCAGGCAGAGAGGGCTAGAAACCCTTGAATCTACAAATCAACCCATGCTCAGAAAAAAATAGAATATATATGTTAACTCATACATTATTTGAAATTAAATTATGTAAAGTAAGAAGAATTCAATTTAATTTTTTTAAAAATAATATTTAACATATATTTTAAATTATTATTAGATATTAGATTTTATATTAAGAAATTTTATTTTTAAAGGAATATTTTTTTGTTGAAAGTTCAACTTCGACTAAGAGCTAAGGATTGAGGGGTATTCATTGCACCAAAATCCACCCAAGACACTATCCCAACCTCATCTGTATGGTGTTGGAGCCTTTACACTCAGCAAGACTTGATCCGTGGTAGGCTCATTGAGAACCAAACAACTTCACCAATAGACCAAGGGCCCATTGACGATTAAAGGAGTATTATGATTATACTTCTTAAATAAGAATGAAAAAATGACACTTAAAAAAGCTTGTATAGATCATAAAGGGGATTGTACTTAATGAACTAGAATCACATTAGTTGGATGTCTATATAGGTGAGAGATGACAATGTATTTAACATGGGTCATAGTAAGCTGTATAAATTATTATTTTTAAACTTCTATCATAAGTAATTCTCAACAATTTCCCACTTACATGGTTACTTAGTTTATGCATTATCTACAAACAATCAAGACAAATCAAAGTCAATAGGTCTAGTTTATCGATTATATTATCATTTATAATGGAAGGAAGAGTTATATCTATTTTAATGGGTCCAAGCATTAATTGTAAAGAAAAGTAATTTGGTACAAAAAAAACCTATTAGTCTATAACTACTATAGACATCATTATACATACCAATAAAATGACCATCATATATTATTACAATATCTACCAAGATGTCCATGAAGAGGGCAAACGAGAGGGAGACATGTCTAGAAATAGAGGAGTGAGGATGATAGAGGTCAATATGATGATATAGTGAGACACCCTCTCCCATCTATGAATCTTTAATATCACTCCTCCCCTCACCAATATCACAATGTCAAAATCCATCATTTCTAATACCCTACACAACAAAATCTCAAGAATCAACAACTATGATATCATACTACTCCCATATTTGATAGGATGATATTAAACTTCTCCCATATTTGATGTCTTTTTCCATCTCCAAACCCTTGATATGGACTCCTACCATGTACAATACCCTCATATTAGACTTAGTACATCTCCAACACCTTAATATCAGACTAATCCCATCTACAACAACCTTACATACACTATTCCCATCATTGGTACCTCGATATCAAATATCTCCCATCTCTAACAACTCAATCTCATACTTTTCTAATTGGTAATAATGATAAATTGTTGTCAAGAGGTTGATCCTATTAATGAAATTTTATATTTAAAATTAATATATTCAAAGTCCACTATTAACAAAAAGGGGCTAATTGGACTGCAAGAAAAATGCATTTTATCTAATAAGTTTACAATGCATGGCTCTTGTTTTGGGCAAGCAAAGGTTTCATTGGTTTAATGGTTTTCACGAGTTTTGACACCCTGTCTTCAAAATATCTCTGTAAGATGTGGCTCACGAAATAGGAAACGATTTATTTTTGGATTTAGCTATCAATTTTGGTTTCAAAATGTTGCAGACTATACGTAATGTGTCAAATGCCTTCTTTCCCATGACTACTTCCACAATTTTTGGGTTTTTTTTTAAAATGAAAAAAAGTCTATTTAAATCATTAATAGAAATAGATGTTGAAGATCTTCAAAAAGTAGAGATAGTATAAGATGATGCTTCTTAGGTCAAGTTCAATTAAATAAATGAAGAGGTGTGGGAGGTCAAATGATAGGCTATAAAAGACATTACTGAAGTATCTATCTCTCTCTTGCACTCTATGAGCACTCACACTTTTTATATAAATAGGAAAAAAGGTTATGGGCATTCCAATAGTATTCTATGTCAATGTATTACATGCAAAGTCAAATAGATATCTTGTCTATTTTATAATATAATCATCAAAATAGGCAAACAATTTCCACATTCAACATATGTTGTTGTGCATCCTTTAATATTTTTACCAAACTAAAAATTAAAAACATCTTGAGGGGTACTCAAACTTGTTATCAAACTTGGAGGGGTACTCTTCATTATTAGGGGAGGGAATTTTGGTTGTTTATTTTTTATTTAGAATTGCCTTAGATTTTTTTACAAATCTACGACTACAATAAGTGTTATTGCTAGTAAGGAGAAAGGGAGATATAGGTATAGAAATAGAGAGAGAAGAGAGAAAGCTTTGAAGTTTAAAATTTATTTTATTGTATAAATTAAAATAGAAATATAAAATAAAAATGAACAACAATTAAAATTTTAATTAGACAAATCATTTTAAGTTTAATTAACTCTAATAACTTTTATGTATTGTTTATATTTCCATAAAATATATGAATAATTAGGAAGAAATCTTTAACGTAAATCTAAATAAATGAATATAATAGAAAACAAAATTAAAAGAGTTGGAATCTAAATTGAAAGTCAACAAAAATAAAATTGTTTGACAATATTGGTGTTTAAATAAATTTCTAAAGTTTTAAGAACTGATTTTAGATTGCTTGAAAAAAACAAGCCATATTGATTAGAAAGAAACAAGTCATATGATTTCTTATTAAGCATAATGAATCAAGCCATATGACTTTTATCAAGTATAATTATTTGTAACAAATGTACAAAGTGAAGCTTTATATACATGAGATGACATGAAATCAAGAATAGTTACGAAACTTGAATAACAATAATTGTGAGTTAAAAAATAAATAACAATTACATAAAATAGTTAAAAGTACTTCCCCTTTCATAAACCAAAATTTAAACCTCTCCTGTCGCCCAGTTGAACGTTTGCAATGAAACTTTGGTTCATGGTGCTCGCACCAACGGTCATCATCCACAGAGCCGCGTTCACGATGGTAGAATGAGTGGGTCCACTGTTGCCACCAACAATGGTTGTAGACTAAGTGAAAAGGGTGATAAAAATGAACCACTAAGATGGATGAGATGGTCTTCCATAGCTGTGAGAAACTATGAACCATTGACTTTTTAAATGAGTTGATTTGTGCATGTTGTCGGTTGGATAGCCCATGCTAAGTTTTTATAACCCATGCTATTCTCATTGAAATTAGCAATGCCTCCCTTATCAAACCGCTTATTCTTTGGGTGTTTTTATAGACATATTTAAGGGATTTATCAAATTTTTTATATCACCTCAAATTAAATGTCTAGTTATTTCATATAGAAATGAAAAGATAAAGAAATGGTGGAAATTAAATATAGAATTAATGCCCTCGATGTCATATATTTATTTTCATTTAAAACAAAAGGAGAAGATGCATTTCATCGTGTTACATGGCTCTCAATTGTTGATCTCAAAAGTTAAGTTAATTTATTTAGACAGTGAATGTAGTTGTCCAATGTGAGGTCATAGACAAGCCATGGGTTCTTTGCTTTCTGAGCTCTCCTATTTGTTACAAAATCAAGGATCAACAGACCTTTCTTCTCAGAAACATCTGCACTAGTCATTAGCACAGATTTGTTGTTACTAGTTTGAGTTAACGATTGAAGAACAACTTCTATAGTAGGGGAATCCCTGTAATCTCTGTACTCTTTAAATGAAACTGAAATCAAAAGCTCGACACAACTAGATTCTTGATCTCAACCTTAACTATTGCACCAGTTTCATGACTTATTAGATTTATGTACCAATTACACCTCCAATTCTTTCATTTCGACAAAGCATCTGAAACAAAAATGCCTCAGCTAATCCTAATTTCCATTTAGATGAAACAAATTACTAATTTCAATTGTGCATATATAGGTGAATCAATTAGGATTGTGCAAAGTGTGAATTACACGCACTGGAAGACCTATCAAATTATAAAGCACCCCATGAGAGATGCCAAACCGTACATTATTGCTGCTAGGATTCAATCGTCATCTCACAAATTTTTTACACAGGCAGCGTGATTACTAATTCAACGTTATTACTTTTTACATTTATTTATTTTAGTAATTGTTACATTATGCTTTTCTACAAGTTGTTGCTCTTAGAAATATGACTTCAATTTGGCAAACTATTGGATATTGCTCATTCTAAAACATGACGCTAGTTTTAATAGTGGAGATGTGAAAAAAAAGTTTCTTTTTTCTAATAAATTATTGTAATTATCAGCTCTAGAAACACGTAAGATTCCTGATAAGTCACATCACTAAATATTGTTCACATACATGCTATTAATGCTATAAAAATCTCATCAAGGATAATTTATAATTACTACTTCCTAAAAAAAACCAAATACCTCTTTTTTTAGCACAACATGTTTCATGTGCCCTATTCACTCTTAGCAGTCCCACCCATGAAATATTAATTTAAGTGCTACAAGTTGGTGTATTCTCTACAAATGCAATGTGTTTATCTTTAAACATCAACTATTAAACTCAATTCAAATGGAGAAGTACCCAAAAAGTTATAAAAAAAGTGTTATTACGCCTAAGGCATTCTTTATTTGACAGGGACAAGCTGCCTTTTAGAATCAATGACTCAAAATGTCTTATAGTGATGCAAGATGATATAATAAGATCTCATCGTTGGATAAGTGAAATGACATATTTTGTACATTCTTTCCACGTCAATTAGTTAATGTCATGATATGATATGATGGTGTGGTTAAAGATGAAGTACATGATTTTCAAAGAAAACAAGCTCCATGGAAGCTCTTTGCATGCTCAGATTTTTCTAAACTATAATAGGAATGTTTACCCCATACAAGTATCAACAATACCATTTTCCTTGAAGTAGAGCATGCAACTAACATTTATTAATAACATAACACTATATTTCATTTTGTAAGAAAACCCATTACATTACATGCATTGTGTCAGAGAGTTATACCTCTTGCAAGAAAAAGGGGGCTTAAAATCTCAATGTGCCCCAAATTGTATTGCAAGCTTATTTTGATAAGATCATTACTAACAATCTTCTTTGTCAAGGCCATATTCCAGTTACATGTAGTTAATCACTTGCATCCATTTTTCTTGGCTTTCTATATGTATATTTTAGCTAAATTGAATAATATATTTCATGTAGAGGATGATTTGAAATCCAAAGACAAACTAATTACCACTCTTCTTGGAAAAAACCTCATATCTGACCAACTAATATAGTTTCATTTTACTACAAAAAATATGTCTCTCAAACCATTTACAATGCCTTCCTCCATGATGCTCACCACCAAAACACATTAAACTACTTGTTGGTCAACACCTTTAAGGAGCACAAATGGGTCTCAACATCAATGGATGTTGTGTCTCTCTCCACAAGACTTGCTCATTTATAGTCCACCTCCTTATAATCCATCTACAACACCCAACACCATCTTGTAGTTTCATGACCCCAAAAATCAACTAATAAGGTGAAAAATAAAGTCAGAGTCATAGAGAGAAGGGTGTATCTCCATAGAGACAAAGAAAAAAAGGCATGCCTCAAAATAGTGAAGAAGATAAGTTATAGGTATCGGGAAATAAGACCACCTAATCTTCTTAAACAATAAAATTTGTGGCCACCTACTATGCTACATGCCAAAAAAAACATTTTCCACCACATTGCATGCTAGTGAGCCTATGCATGTCCACGTTAAGAGTAGCTTGCTTTGATTAATATAGATAAACATCATAAGAATTATCCTACAACTTTTCAATTATATAAAAATATTTTTTTTCTATTAAGATAGTTAATTAACATTTACAAGTAAACAACATAGTTTAGAGTCTGAAAAGGAAATTACTGTTCACAACCCCCATAACATATACAATTACAAAATTAGGGGAGTGGAATTAGCAACTTACAACCTACACTATTGATATTATAAAACTAGCTAGGTATGGAGTGATTGTTCTTTCAGCTTTACAAAAAGAGAGGTGTTATAAGATCTAGCTGCTGACTATTCCTAGCCATCCAAGTGGTTGGATGTGTCTCTTGTTCCCCGTGTAATTTAATTTTGACCATTTCCTTGTTCATGACTGAAATTTGAATCCCGTCCTGACAGCCTCCCCTGTATATTGGGGGCAGTGATAGTGTCCTCCCGAACCTTGGTATCTACATGGAAGCTTTGTAGAAGGTTGTTCAGATCCTCCACATATGTCGGGGCAAGTAAGCTTTGATATTCAGTAATGTAGTGTGCTGCCTACACCTTATCTTTTCCTATTAATAGACTGCCCTCCTGAACCAGCTTCATGAACTCACTCTTTGTGATATTGAGCACCAAGGAGACCTGTGACATAATGTTAAAATGGGTGAGTTTAAGATTAAACTCAGTAGGCTTCCTTTTCTCCATCTAAAAAACTTCTTTGTTCCTATCCTTCCAAAGAGTCCACAGAACTTCAATTGGGTGTGAACAATGATATCCATCAAAGGTTCAAGAAAATCTTCTCTCTCTTCTGAAGCTCTGATAAGTCTCTCTAATGTGAGCAAATGTAGCACTATTGAATCCATTTGGTACCAAATTTCCAATCCTCTTCTGCCCCCAAGTGATAAATGTGATCGTGTGACAAACTTAGGGCCATAGGAAATGCAATGATGTCACTGAAAGGTTTTATTATGACTATGCACAAATGACAGATGCAATGAAGGTTTACAAGTGAGATGATGGAAATGCAATATGTACACATGCGACTTGAAAGGAAAGACTTAAGGGAACAAAAGGCGCTTGATTGCCAAGTTTTCACCTTTTGGGTTTATTGCTTTTTTTCTTGTCTCAATTTTTTCAATTTTTTTTGCTACCAAGGCCCCTATTGCTAGGTTTTCACCAAGGCACTTTTTTCTTTTCCAATTTTTTCTTTTTTCTTTTTTTCTTTTTTTTCAAATGTTTTTGGTATTTTCAAGATCTCTTTGGCTATGTACAATAAATATCAGATTATCTGATACTCTTTATACTCTTTCGTCTCCCTCATGTATAGAACCTCCTTAGATGAATGCTATTGATAGGTTCTTGTAGTTATTCTCCTTCACAATTTGCTAACTTATATGTCCTTATTCCAAATGAAGAAACAATGATGAACGAACCAAGCCAATTAGCCTCCCATTTTCCTTTCTTTTCTCTTTCAGCTTGATTCTTTGGGTTTTCTCTTAACACTAAGTCTCCTACTTGAAAGACTCTTGGTTTGATATGCTTATTGTAGTTCCTTGCGATTCTATTTTGATATACTTTCAAGTGTTCATAAGCTTGTGTTTGGTGTTCTTCTAACAATTCTAATTGTTGAAGTCGGACAACTCTGTAATCCTCATCTATTATTAGGCCTTGTAATAATACTTGTAAAGATGGGATTTTAACCTCCAAAGGTAGAACAGCTTCAGCTCCATAGACTAAAGAAAATGGTGTAGCTCCCGTAGGTGTTTGAATGCTAGTTCTATAGGCCCATAATGCTGGATTGATTTGCACATGCCAATCTCTTCCCAAGTTAATCACCGATCTCTTCAAGATTTTGAGGATGTTCTTATTTGTAGCTTTGGCTTGTCCATATCCTTGAGGATAATAAATGGATGGAGAGTGATGAGTGATATGGAATGTGGCACAAAGTTCATCCACATCTTTCTTTTTGAATTGCTTTCCATTGTCAGTGATTATGGCATGAGGGATACCATATTTGCAAATGATGTGATTCAAGATGAACATGAAAATTTGTTTACTTGTGGCCGTGATCAAAGGAACCGCTTCTACCCACTTAGTGAAATACTCTGTTGCAGTGATGATGTACTTGTGCCCATTTGAAGAAGGTGGATAGATTACACCAATCAAGTCAAATCCCCATTGATAGAATGGCCATGGTGTAACAAAGGGATGTATGTCATGCCCCGCAAGGGAACCGGGGAAGAGAACAAAGATTCTCTTTGTTAAAGAAAACCTAAGTAATAATTTATGGAAAAATTTTGAACTTTTAAAAAGAATTATGTAATCAAAACTTTAACTTAGATTCCTTCCAAGGTTCCCTTTTCATTTAAATGCATGATTCATTCAAATCCATTAAGTAAACTAACAACAAGATTTAATTCCCAAAGCAAACTGCATCATATCTTAAGAAATACAAAATATTTTCATTTCAACTTTCCATTTAGAAATCATCTATATTCCTAAGTATCCTTCATGAACCATGTAACTTATAAAATTTATCCAACTCATTTGATACATTAAAATATACTACATTTGATTTTTCAATAGCTTCACTTAAACAACAATAATGAAAGCATGTTACATAATTTGGAATGTTACAAAATCCTTTTTCTTTCCAACATACATCTTAAACATAAAGTTCACATTTCCCTTTTCCCTTCTTCCTAAGTCTACCCATTCCAATTACATCATTTTGAAATACATCATTGATTACATTGCACTCAACTCCTCACAAAAGGTAACAAGATTATGCTTCATGAAATATAATCACAAGGCCTTCGTTCTTCAAATCTGGTACATAAGCAAGCATGAATCTTCAAGCATGTATCTGCAAAAGGTACCTCGATAAAAATGTTTACCACCCAACCACGTGGGTACCTATAAGGCCCACTCCCCCATGCTAGGAGATAAACACCAAGGTCCACAAAGAAGGAATAGCTAGGCCAAACCTAGGGTTGGGTAATCTTTCCCAAAATAGCAAATGAAAAGAGAGTCAAAGTATAGATCTTTCCCAAAAGGTTTTAAGGCTTGGGTAGAAACTCTAAGCAACAACCTAAGTGAGTGTCATCGCATAGCCCTCACCCCTTGGGTTGTCCTGGTACTAGCCACTCTGGGCCCCGGCCCCCAAGTAGGCACATGCGGGATCGAATGCCTTTCGTACAGACAAGTGCCATTCGATCGTACCTACGCATAGGTACCTTCTCCCACTCCCATCCATAGCCTTTACTAGCACTAATGGCATGGGCGAGGCACATTTAATCTTTTTAATGTTTTAACCCATTCCCATCAATTTAATTAAATTTCCACTTGTTAAATAACTCTTCAGTCGGTTATCCTGGTTCTAGCCACTTTAGGGCCCCGGCCCCGCACTGAGAGCCACTCACTAGGTGTCGTTAGGTTTTCTACCCTCAACCCATACATCACAATTACATCATACACATAGTAAAAACATATTGCAAACACATTTGAGAACTACTACCAAGAATTGACAATAATAGAATAGTTATGTATGTTTAGAGAAATTAGGTATGTTAAGAATGTTTAGAATGTCTTGACTCTAAACCCTAAACTGCTCCTTACAAACATTCTATCTCAATAAAGACATCTAAATGTACTGAAAATAATCTCCACTAAACAAGGAATGAACAATCTTCAGGTTTAAACAAAATTTCTTTCTAAACCTAAAACCTGGCTAATCCTGAAAATTGTCTAAGTCTGATTTAATTAAAAATCTGAAATTTAAAAGCTACAACTTAACTCCTAGGAACCTGAAACCTATTCCAATGGATTCAAAGGGTACCTAATCCCTTTATACAAGTATAACTTAAAGTATAAGAAATTAAAGTACGTAAAGTTATAATTGTATAAAGTCTGAATCCTATTTTCCTCGGTTAGCACTCTACCGACCTAGCTCGGTTAACACACTACCAACTTAACTCGGTTACCACACTACCGACCTGGCTCGGTTAACACACTACCAACCTGGCTCGGTTGACACTTTACCGACCTGGCTCGGTTGACACTTTGCCGACCTCACTCGGTTCACACATTACCGACCTTGCTCGGTTATCACATTACCGACTTAACTCGGTTACCACTGAGCCGACCTAACTCGGTTACCACTGAGCCGACCTAACTCGGTAAACACACTGAGCCGACCTAACTCAGTTACCACTGAGCCGACTGGAACTGCAGAGAACGACTGTCACTTTGTCTTGCGGGTAAAACTGGGTGTTATGGGGACTAAGGTTGCCTAATATGAGCACGACCCATTTGAGATATCCCAGTTTCCCTTCAGAAATGGCCCATCAATCCTCCCTACCTATCTAACAAATATATTCTAGATCTGGGAAAAGAAAGGGTGGCACAAATATGGACATGAAACAGTACGGTTGCAACAAAAGTTCTAAACTCTGGAAGCGTTCATAATACATCCAGTGACAGTAAAATACACTACCCTACCAGAGAGGTTTCATCACAGTGAACATACAGACATTCGTAAAATAACTTTCCACAAACACATTTCAAATACACAGAAAATTAAGCATATATATATATATTTTCAACCATAGCACAATATACAGAAACTTTTCCAGAATCTAGATTTTACATTCATTCTACAAGATAAATCTACTTCTCAGGATGGATTCCAACCTGGAGTCCTGCGAAGACCAGTTGAAGAAGAAGGAAGATCAAACCCTCTCCAATGTTTTCCAACACTCCTTGAATCCTTTTGCTCGCAACCTTCCAGCCTCTACCCGTAACAATCCAAATGCCAAACTCACAGGATAGATTTTCTACAATGATCATACTAATCCTCTTCTCCCAACTCTCTTTTACACAGGAAATCTTTCCTGTAAATAGGATGGAGGAGGTGGTTGCACAGGTAATCCAACTGGTGCAACCATCTCAACTATCCATCCGTTAAAGAGATGGTTTTGAAAACTCATTCCCGTAAAGGAATAAATAAACTATAATCTAAGTCCTTAAATTTAAGGTTATTAAAATAAATATTATAATCTTAAAACAATTTATTCAATTATTTAACTATGGTAATAGGATAATCCTATTTACCATACCGCTAATTGATCTAATTATAATAAATGATTACATGGTAATAATTATATATAAACATATGTATGCATATGCATATGTGTGCACCCATATGCCTATGTGTACATATATTATTATTATAATAAATATTATTACAAGCACAATATTATTATTATAAAACATATTATTATTTTTATTGCTATAGACTCTTTGTCATTATTAGTATTATAAAATAATACCATAAATAAGGTACATTATTATTAATGTTAAACATTAGAATAACATTATTATAAACTATATGGTTTATTCATACCTTAATCCCCATTCTAAAATATATATGCATATATTAAGTAGCCACTAACATAGGTTAGAATTTTACCACTATTATTATTTAAAACCTCTTATTATTAATATTTCCTTAGACATTAAAATACCATAAAATTAATCCTTATCATGGGTATTAAAACCACATGATTTAATTGCACTCAAAAATTGCTCCTAATGAGATACGCTACTAAATCATACCCTCTCCAATAAGCAATAATCTACATTCATGATCTACTAACAGAATTGAACATATCATGAAGGCAAGAACTAGCTACAAGATCCACAATTCCATCAATTACAAAACCACATAAGACATTCACACACGGGACTGACTCGACACTTCCCACCTAAGGATAAAAGGATCAAAGGTGAAGTTTCTTCCTGTGGACCCGGTGATACCTCCGTAACAAAAACAACGATCGAGGATTTTGAGGGATCGCTCAGACCTGTGAAGCCAGGTGGAGACGACACCCGGTACCTGCAATCCTGCATCACCAAGAAGAGATACATATATATACATATGGAGATACAAATCAGATATATGCAAGCAGATGACCAGGATCGATACATCGTGTGGACCTCAACTCAGTGAGTAACTACGACTTCATCCTGGAGTCATGAAAAACACATCAGACACATCCATGAAACATAAAACATCATGATAGTGGTTAGATTCAAATAATTGGGTTAGATCCATATAAAAATAGATAATTTTCTAATCTCATAAACATGTAATTACTAACCATAAATGAGCATATTCATCATGTCATCATCCACAAAACATAAATGTAAATGTATAGTCTTGATCATAATAATAATAAAATGTCCAAATCAGAAAAGTCTAAGTATCACCATAGGAGAGGTATTACAATGTAACTCTTGTGCTGGCACATGTATCATGTCGCCATGGTATTGATATTTGCTACATATTTTGACAAAGTGATAAGCATCTTTCTCTAAGGTTTTCCAAAAGTACCCTAAGTGAAGGATCTTCTTGGCTAGGTTTAAAATGCTTGAGTGCGACCCGCAAATGCCTTCGTGAACCTCATGTAAAGCTAACTTAGACTCCTCTTCCTCTAGACATCTAAGTAATGTCCCGTCAAGACCCTTACGATACAATGTTTCTGAAACGATTATGTAACGGGCTGATTGGCGGATGAAATTTTTTTTTTGGGCTCGTGATTGGTCTGAAGGTAACAATTGGTCTTTGAGATAAGTATATATAGGGCCATACCAAGGTGAGTCATGTCCATTGATAAGGGAAAAAATTTGGGTATTAGGAAGGTCGAATGCCAATTTTTCTAACTCTTCCACCAAGAATTCAAACTTCTCATTCTGATCTGGTTTTTGAAGGAAGCCAAGGTTGCCATTGCATCAGCTGCACTACTTTTCTCTCTTGGGATTTTCTCAAAGGTTATCAAAGAAAAATACTTTTTCCATGGATCAATCATAGTCTTGTATGGCATTAGTTTTTCATCTTTGGTATTATATTCATCATTTACTTGATTGATTATTAATTGAGAGTCTCCATATACTTGTAGCTTAGTGATGTTCCATTCTAAAGTCATCTTAATGCCAATGACTAAAGCCTCATATTCTGCTATGTTTTTTGTGCATGGGAACAAAATCTTGTATGACTTGGGAATGGTGTACCCTTTAGGGGTAACCAATAATATGCTAGCCATGGAACCTCCTTGTTTATATGAACTATCAAAGTACAACTTCCATTTCTTTGCCTCTATGTTGACAATTGCAGAATCTGCAAATTCTACTTGAATGGTTTGCGTGGAAATCAATGGGTTTTTAGCTAAGTGATCTACTTTCACTTATCCTTTTATTGCCTTTCTATCCACATGCTCAATGTCTAACTCACTCAATATCATGACCCATTTTGCTATCCTACCCGTTAAGGTAGTTTTGCTTAGCAAGTACTTTAAAGGATCAATTTTTGCAATTAGTTTCACCTTGTGCATCAACATATAATGTCTCAATTTTTGTGATGTGAAGACCACCACTAGACATGCTCTTTCCATGAATGTATAGTTAAGTTTGTATTTGATCAATGTCCTACTCAAATAGTAAATTGCTCTTTCTTTCCCTTGCTCATCTTCTTGCGCCAAAAGAACTCCTAGAGACCTATCGGTAGCGGATATGTACAATAGCAATGGTTTTCCCTTGATTGGTGGCATCAGGATTGGAGGATTTGTTAGATAAGTCTTTAATAAAGTGGAGGCTTGGTCACATTCTTCATCCCACATGAAAATAGTATCCTTGTGTACCAATCTTGTGAATGAATGACATTTTTCCACCAATTGAGAAATGAATCTTCTTATGGATTGTATCTTGCCTTGTAGAGACCTCATTTGACTTATGTTCTTTGGAATTTCCATATCTATTATTGCTTGGACTTTTTCTAGATCCACTTCGATCCCTTTTGATAAAACTATATAGCCTAACAATTTGCCAGATTGGATGCCAAAGGCACATTTTTTTGGATTAAGCCTCACTTTAAATTGCTCCAACCGGGTGAATATCTTTTTCAAAATTTGTGTGACTTTGCCAATATGTCATCCACGTAATCTTGTAGAAATGTGTGCATCATATCATGGAAGATAGTGGTCATTGCCCTTTGATATGTGGCTCCGGCATTTTTAAGGCCAAAGGGCATGACGTTCCAACAAAAGGTGCCCCATGGGCATATAAAGGTTGTCTTCTCTTGGTCTTCGGGTGCAATTTTTATCTGATTATATCCACTGAAACCATCCATCAATGAATACATCGAGTGACCCGCTGTCAAGTCAACTATTTCATCTATGCTCGAAAGTGGGAAGTCATCCTTAGGACATGCAAGATTCAAGTCTCTAAAATCCATGCATACACGAATGGATTTGTCATACTTTGTGACTAGTACAATATTGGATATCCATTTAGCATATGCTATTGCTCTTATAAATCCCACTTTCAACAATTTCTCTAATTCTTCCTTGACTAGGAGAGCTACACGTGGGTCCATTTTTCTCAATTTTTGCTTGATGGGCTTAACCCCTGGTTAAACATTCAAATGGTGCATAATGAAGTTGGGATCCAATTTGGGCATGTTGGCATAGGACCATGCAAATTTCACTTGTTGTTCTTGGAAAAACTTGATAAAATCCTTTCTTTCTAAAGGTGTAAGTGATGTTGTCAAGTGTATAAATTTTGGATCCAATTCTATCCCAATGTTGACCTTTTCTATCGGCTCTATGAGAATCGGTGACCTTTCTTCCACATGTTCATGTAGGGTATCCAAACTCTCTTTCTTTGGTGCCACAGTTGGGTTTTCACCATAGGAAACATCCTTTATCTTTACTTTTTGGGTTCTAGTGCTACCACATAGTAGTTTTCATCACTAGAACTTTTCATTTTTTTATTTTTTTCATTTTTTCTTTGGATTAAGAGATTGGACCCCCACTCCTTCCATCATTTTTGGATCATATTCATTGGTGAAAGAGGGCTCAACCACATTCAAGTATTGGGCCATTGCTTGGTCATTTGGGAAATAGACTAAGTCACTTGGCTCGGTTAGGTCCCAATCAATAAGTTTGGGGTGTATTAGGGATAATGATTCATTAGGCAAGTTGTCATCAGTTGGGTTTATGGACATGACTACATTGGAGGGTTCATACATTGTATCATTTAGATCTATAATGTGAGCTTCCTCGACATGGTCCATGGAAGAAGGATCAAAACCCCCTTCACTTGAGGCCTCTGAGACCTCTACGGGAAATAGCATTGGAAATGCAATAGGTGGATTAAAACTAACATTTGAATCACCCCCCATGAGGTACCCAAGGTTCACCTATCCATGGTTGACTAGTAGATGCTTGTCCTATGTTGAGGTCTTGTATATTGGGCTCTTCATTGTCTTGAGTTTCTTGCCTTGGAATCTTTGCATAAGCATGTATTGTGATTATCTCTTTATCATGACATGATTCTTTGGATAGAGTATCCCACTCATAGTCTCAGGAGTCATCACTATCACCATTGGATTCCACCGTGTTCACTTGAGGATAGAAATCATGCATTGGGCTGGAGCTTTCTCCTTTGTATTGGTAACCTACCCCTAATCTTTCTTCTTTTGATCTCCAAGAATGTTCAATGGGCTCTAGTAAACATCTATTCCTTTTGCATAAAGGTCCTCTTCCTTTGTACCCCATCTTCTGAATTATCTCAAATCCTTTCCCATATTGATTGATTTGAATGTTAATGTGCTGAATTATTTCCATGGGAGTATTTGAGATATCATTTTCATCATGATAAAGCCATTGAAGGACTTCATCTTCTTCTTTGTCAAATGTTTTTTTATCGCTTTCTCTTACAAAGTAAGAGTTATACTTATGAGGAAGATGTTCTTTGGATGGTTTCCCATGCATTCTTGGAGATGTGGGTAAGTCAAATAGGGAAATAGAATAGTCCCCTACTCCTTTGGAACTGATTTTACATTGTTTTTCAAATGTATACATCATCTCACTCATTTTCTTGTAATGCTCTTCATTAACTTTATCTTTCTCTTCTTTGGTGGGTTTGAAAAGTACTATCCCTAATTTAGGTGCTTCATCTAAATCTTCATTTGAAGTTGGACCCTCGTAACCCACTTTCTCCTTTCCTTTAGTTGATGTAGTTGAGCTAGCTTGAGGAGGATTTGAAGTAGCACTTAATGTTAACTTAGGGTCATCCTCTTTGACATCTTCAATGGTAGCCCTTTGGATAATTCCTTCTTGGTTATGGGGAATAAATAGCTCATGAAGGGGTTTAAGTGCATTTCAAAATTGGAATGGGTTTGAATCCCCTCCAACCGTGATTTCCTCACCCATGTACGGAAATTTTATGCATTGATGATATGTGGATGGAACTGCTTGCATCTCGTGTATCCATGGTCTCCCCAATAAGATATTATAAGTTAGTTTCATATCTAAGACTTGGCAATTTGTGTCCTTTTTGACAGGTCCCACTTGAATGGGCAATACAATCATGCCTTTGGAGGCCCTTTCAACTTCACCATAGGCCTTTATGGTAATTCTTTTCATAGGATCAATGCATGACTCAGACAATCCTAGAGATTTGATAAGGCTCAAAGTGCAGATGTTAAGACCAGCTCCCCCATCTATGAGAGCTCTTTTGACCCTATGTCTTTCAATCAAAACCTCTATATGTAATGGAAAATTTTCGGGATGAGTAATAGACATGTCATCATGGTCTGAAAATGAAAGGCAATGAGGCACAATGAGATGTCCTACCATATTTTGAAACTTCTCCTCTTCTAAGTTAGTAGGAACATTAGTTTCCACTAAAGCTTTTTGTAGACTTTCCTTGTGATTTGGAGATAGCTTTAATAACTCCAAGATAGAGATTTGTGCTCAAGTCTTCTATAGCTGATCTACCAAACTATACGGTTTTACTACTATAGATGTTTTCTTGATCATAATGTTCGATTGCAAAGGAACAATGGGTTTAGGATTGACCCCTTGTAGGGTAATCCTTGAAGTCTACCCCCTAGTAATAACATTAGATGTCTCTTTTTGGGGCTGCTCTTTGATCACTATTGCATTCACAACATGCTCACCCTTGGACAAAGTATTGACCACGTTATCATATGGAGGTGCAAAATTGATATTGTTGCTGCTTTTTTTCTTGCCATTGGATGATTCACCTTTATCATGGTTATAAAAGGGTTGTTTGAAAGCCGTGTGATCTTCGTTACTTTGAGGCCCTTCAATGGTGATCATACCATTAAAAATCAAGTCTTGCACCATGTTCTTTAGCTGTAAGCGCTCATTTGTTGTATGCCCTCTAATTCTATGATATTCACAATGGTTATGTGCGTTCCACCAGCCGGGCTTATTTTGTGGCTCATAAGGTTGAATGCTAGGTAGAGTAATGATATTGTTAGCCATGAGAGTCTTCGAGGCTTTTTTGAGAGGTTCACCCAAATGTGTGAAGTTCCTCTTGGGAGTGGGTACCAAGAATTTATCAGACTTGTTACTCTTTTGATTGTTCCCTTGATTTCCATTATTAGCATTGCTGTTGTAAGGCGCTTTGGGAGCCTGATTTTTATTGTTTACCTAATTAGGCGTTCTTGTGAGAGCGAATGGAGTCACCTTTAAATTACTAGAATCAACAACCCCGTCATTAACCAATCCTTTATTTTTATTCTTCAACTCATATCAATTATAATTGTTAGACCAATTCTTATTC
Organism: Chamaecyparis obtusa; assembly: GCA_027943335.1. Taxonomy (NCBI): domain Eukaryota; kingdom Viridiplantae; phylum Streptophyta; class Pinopsida; order Cupressales; family Cupressaceae; genus Chamaecyparis; species Chamaecyparis obtusa. The sequence continues at coordinate 183,383 of BSBK01007667.1, read as the reverse complement.
TGATTGTTGTTATTATTGGAGTTATTGTTGTGGTGTTATTCTTGTTATCTTTATACAACTTTAACTCTTTGATTTTAACCAACACTTCCTCCGTTGTCACTCCATTTTCAATAATATCTTGGAAGGTCTTGGGACATTGCATTCTCAATTGATAGTTCATCTCGTTGCTCAAGCTATTGATGAAGATATCCATCTTCTCTTTTTCAGGCACACTCCTAGGATATCTCACAAATACCGTCCTCCATCTTTGTAGGAAAATGAAGAATCCTTCTCCATCCTTTTGCTTGGTATTACATAATGATATCATTATGACTTCGTGCTTGATGTTGTATGAGTAATGTGCCACAAATTTTGAAGCTAGCTCTTCAAAGGTTTTAATGTTGGATGGTAATTTTGAAAACCACTCCATGTCCATACCTCCTAAGCTTCTTGAGAATAGTCTCATTAAATAAGTGGTATTGTGCATGAACTCCAAGCTCAATGCACAAAATTCCCTTAGGTGATCTTGAGGATCTAATGTTCCTTCATATTTATCATACTTGGGGGACACTACATTGATAGGGAATGGTACCATGACCAGACTTTTGTCAAACGAAAATGGACACAACACTTCTATTGAAAAAGGCTTAGGAGCCCCACTTTGTTTGATCATGTCCAATTGCATTTGAAATAACTTAAACTATTTATTCATGATGTCAATCAGGCTCTCTTTAACTTCTGGTGATCTAAGTTGATTAACATCATAATCACGAGGAAGTTTAAGACCCGCTTGGGCTAGGTCTAGAAAGTATTTCTCTTTGTCTCTCTCCATTGCTTTCTCCCTGAGTTTCAAGAAATAAGGACATTGAATTGCCTCACTAACCTTCTCATCAGTGGCATCTTCTATCATTGGTTTGGTATTAGTTCTATTATTAGTGGTATCAATTCCTTGAGTGTTTTGATCCACTCCTCCATTATTGGTATTACCCTAATTGTTTGGGTCAATACCTCCATTGTTGTTACTACCCAAGACACCAGAATAAATCATGTTGGTTTCTTCTTCTTGCATGGGCTCTTGGGGTATTTTAGGAGTGGTAAAGGTATCATCCAAGAAAGGAAGCTCTTATCTCAAGTAAGTCCCATCTGCTTGTAATTTTTTCTTAACGTAATATGATTGGGTAAAAGTAGGCATGAACATAAACCACTTTGTAAATGGGCTTCAATCTCGTTCGTGGTCAAATCCTTGCAAAATTTTAAAAAATGGGTCAAACTAGGATTTACGACCTAGATGTATGTTGGAATAGTAAGAACACTAAAAAGGGTATCTAAATATGCAATCAAAACATTTTGAAACCCTTAGTAGATACTCACTGTTTGCACCTTTTTGTTTCTAGGCATCACTTGCTTGCATGTAGGTGTGACTTAGCAATTGATATGCGTTGACTGGAATTGAGTTAGGTGGCACACTGCAAGTGTGCAGGTGGCATTTTACTATTGGTAGGCATTTTTCTAGTTTTTATAGGCGTCAATTAATATGTCTCAGGCATGCCTTCACAGTTGATATGCATGTTTTGAACAGTCACCTTTACTGCTGATAGGCGATATTTATTTGTGCATAGGTGACACTTTGCAGACCAGGTTGTAAATTTTAGATTTTAAACATTGTAAGATCGGGTCTGTGGAATTTCTTTGTTTGAAAATGAAGCACAAACGCAACACACACATCAAATTTGCACCATGTCCCTAAAATCACACTAAAAGTGTATATTCTTGGTCATTTTTAACAAGTCTTTGAACAAGAAATTCTTCCAAGCTATCTACCTATAGTTAAATTTGGCTTTAAAATTGTTGGCTCTATGAGGTAGCTTACTACTTATCAGGTTTTTATTGAATAACTCCGTTCTAAACTATGCCAAGTTCTTTTTCCCACTTGCGGGCTTCCCACACACACAAAAACATGATTTGGCGCAATCCATAAGGACTACTAGAGGAAGTGAAGAAACTTGCACACAATCTAGCCACTTTCCTTTTAAGGAAAAGTGTATTTGAATTATAGTGGGTTGGATATTACCATGGAAAAGGTGGTTGTCTCCCACTTGGGTCGTTCCCTCTCACCGGTCTCGTTAAGGCAATTTCTCATAAGGCAAGCCCTCTATTATTCTAGCATGTTCATGTTAAAGCAAGGAAATGGAGTTAAGAACAAGTTTTTGGGAATTTGGTTCACCAAAAGGTGAAGAGCATATCCCTAAATTTTCCTTAATTTCCCAAACACAATAAGCAATATTCAATTTCTTTTAGCCACTAACTATAGGGATTTGAGTATATCTACTCTCTTCCACAAACAAGGGGCTTTGATTTTATGTGTTTGATTCATCAACCTTTCTTATTAATTGAAAAGTTCAACACCTTTGGCATTTTGATTCACTAGAAGAAATGAAGAGCATAGGCCTAAATGCTAAACTTTCCAAACAAAGAGAGGCTATTTCGTACTTACTAGATTTGGAAATGCTTCAATGCCACAATCTAAGGGAAAATAATGACTAGTTTAAGGCTTACCTCTCCTTGTAGATAGCATAAGCTAGGGGCATTTTTAAGTGATTTTTTTCATTTTTCAACCTTACCTTGGCAATAGCTTTCCTTTCCAAATGTGCTTATCCACTAGCAAGTTAGTCAACACAAATAATCACAATGAAGAAAAACCAAATCGAATTTGAAGAAATAAAGTTTATGTATTGAATCTTAAAGCCTTATTTACAAATTTTGATAAAAAATTGAACTAAGGAGAGAAAATCCAATTGAGAGATAAAAACTTAATTTTGTAAGCTTCTACAATTTTGAGATAGTTTTGATATACCTAGTTTTCTTCTTCTTGTGACTCCTCAAGAACCACTTTGATGTGAGCAAATTTTTCCTTCTTAATCTTCTTAGCTAAAGCCTTGCCTTCTTGGTTGAATTTTCTCTCTCGCTTTTGCACCTTTCTGTGTTTGCTCATCTGCAGTAATAAAATATAGACAGAGAGTAAGATAACTAAATTTATCAATTTGACAACAAATTAAAACAAAAGATAGTAGGCGTCATTGTCTAGCTAATAAGCGTAATTAAAATGTTATCAGACATAACTTTATCAATAGCGAGCATCACTTTCCAGCAGTTCAAGTGTCATTTAAAGTTAATCAGGCGTAACAATTTATTTACTAGGTGTAACAATTAATGCAAACTATGTAAGATGAGCTATTAAAAGTGATAATTCAAAAAAATTAGGCATCGATTAGAAGATACTAGGCGTGACTATTTGCCGTAAATTGCATCATAAAGCTTGTCATAGGTATTAAAAGATAGATAATAGGCAACACCTCTCTGGTCGCAGGCATCGCTTTACACTCCCAAACGTGAAAATTTATCTAGCAGGCGTGATGATTTATCTAGAAGGCATTGGCTAACTTCTGTTAAGCGGCATAACAATGATCTCAAATGTCAATTAATGCTTTGTACGTGTCACTTTACCTGCTTTCTACAAAAAATTCACGTCAAAGTGAAGATACAAACACACAAAATATGATGAAAATGATAAAAATGAGGCCTAAGGCCCCACGGTGGGTGCCATTTGTGTGATGATGTTAATCACCTTCATGAAATTAAGATCAATTACTAACAATTCAAAGCAAATACAATGCAAATCTAACTAAGAATTGAAATTAAGATCTATAACATCTCATGGTTCTCTAATTAGATGAGGTAAGTGAAGCTCTCAGCTTAATCTCCACTAGTGACACTTCTAAAATGAGAAAATATGATGCTACAATCCTTAATCTAGCTCTCAAACTCGCAAATTCCTACAAAGATAATTCAAATTGCTCTCAAATGCTCTCAAATGCTATGAAATTGTCTATAATAATAATTCTTTGCAAATGAATTTCTAAGATGATTATTCTCTCAAAATGCCTCTCATTTATAGTAAATTCCCAAGGGTAGGGGGTGGAGTGAAGTAACCATGATTTACCTTTGGTTGAGTCAAAAAATTTGCAATGTTTTTAAATGGGGGGACAATTTAAATGTTTGTCTCAAAGCTTTGGACAAAAGGACAAAATTGAGTGGATGAGATTGAAAGTTTCAAATGAGTGATTGAGATTCATTTCTTTTGAGTAATTTGTGTCTTTTTGTCCTCAATTCTCATTGGTTGCTCATTTTTTGGTTGAAAGATATTAGGATTAATTAAATTCAATTTATTAATTAAATTAGCCATGTAAGGGAATAGGTTCATTTTGATTTTTGATTTAACAACTATATAATTAATTGATTAAAATCAATTATATAGTGTTTTTCACCCCTTTAAGCTTTGATTTAATTATTTAATGTCATTATTTGATTTTTCCTTTTCTTTAATTGATTTGTCCAATTTGATTTAATAAATGTCCATTTAAATTGATTTGACCCTCTTTTATGTGAATTAGTGCATTTTGATTAAGATTTTTCAATTTTATGATTTTAAAGCACTTGTCCATTTTTTAGTGTCTACAGCTTGCTTCAATCCATAGAGTGTCTTGTTCAATTTGTAAACCATGTGTCTCTTTTTTGGATCAACAAAACCTTCAGGTTGTTCAATATAAACTTCTTCTTCCAATATACCATTTAAAAATGCAGACTTGACATCCATTTGATATACCTTGAAATCTTTGTAAGTAGCATATGCAAGTAGAGTTCTTATTCCTTCTAATCTAGCTATAGGGGAAAATGTCTCCCCATAGTCTATTCATTCTTCTTGTGCATAACCTTTGCATACCAACATTGCTTTGTTCTTTGTGATTTGTCCATGTTCATTAACCTTATTTATGAATACCCACTTTGTTCCAATAACATTTTTGTTTTTTGGTCTAGGAACCAAAGTCCAGGTATCATTCTTTTCTATTTGGTCTATTTCCTCATTCATGGCTTTGATCCAGTCTTCATTTTCCAATGCCTCCCTCATTGTCTTAGGCTCAAATTCACATAGTAAGCATGTAGGGTCTCTCAACTTACTTCGGGTCTGAACTCCAGTATCTTTATTTCCAATGATTTGTTCAGGCTTGTGATGTCTCCTTACATATTGTGCCAAAATAGATTCTTCTTTCTTTTCTCCCAACTCTTCAGGTTCACCAAAAAGATTATTAGATTTAGCTTATGAATGCTCGGCAACCTCTTCCTGTTGGTCGATAGCATCTTCTTGTTGGTTGACAACCTCTTCCTGATTCTCAGCAACATTTTCCTATCTCTCAGCATTGCTAGCCTAAGACTTGGCATCAGGTGTAAGTGTGTTACTTACCTCTCCTTCTTCTATATATACAAAAGATCTATAATACTTAGGATTTCTATTGCTTTCCTGTTCATTTCTCTCCACAAATTCATCAACTTTCACATTTGCACTCTCCACAGTTTTGTTAGTGTTAAATTTTAAACATGTATAAGCTTTACTCTTTGTGGAATAACCTAGGAACATGCCTTCATCACTTTTAGCATCAAACTTTCCATTCCTAGCATATTTTAGTATATAGCATTTGCTTCCAAAAATTCTAAAGTATTTTACATTAAGTGCATAACCGTACCATAGCTCATAAGGTGTAACATTTGTACCTTTCTTGATTTGTACTCAATTTAAGGTATAAACAGCTGTACTTATAGCTTCTTTCTAGTATTTTTGTGCAACATTTTTCTTAATCATTAGTGTCCTTGCACAATCCATGATAGATTTGTTCCTTCTTTCTTCTATGTCATTCTGTGGAGGTGTTCTAGGTGCAAACATCCATCTGTTGATTCCTCTATCATTGCAAAACATATGAACTCATTTGATATAAACTCTCCACCTCATTCAGATCTCAAACATTTTAGGTTCCTTCTTGTCTCCTTTTCAACCTTAGCCAAATACCACTTAAACAACTGAAATGCATCATATTTTTCTTTCAAAAACATTACAGTCATCATCCTAGTGTAATCATCAACAAATAGAATAAAGTATTTAGCACCACAATAGCTTTGCACACCCATAGGTCCACAAAGGTCAGTATCAACCAGATCTAAAACATTCTCAGAAGTAAAAGTTTTTCTCTTGAAACTAGACTTTGTCATTTTTCCTAACTGACATTGTTTGCACATCACATTATCAGGTTTCTTCAATCTAGGCAAACTTCTAACTTTCTTCCTTTTACTGATATTCACCAGATTGTCAAAGTTAACATGACATAACCTCTTATGCCATAACCAATTATCTTAACTGGTAAGACTATTTCTATCTAAGAAAGTACTATATCTGTTGGTTGATGAGAAGGATTAGGGGACGGTTGATAACAATAGCACCTAGGAAAAAGGTTGAATTATCTTGATACTTCAATGAGTACTTGATTATATGGCACAATGGTAAGATAATGTATTGTTTATCTAAGTAAGAAGGAAGACTTAACAAGGAGGCTTAATCAAACAAAAATAAAGAAATCTAGTTTAAGCCGAGTGATGTTAGTGTCGACTGAGTTAGTATATGTCGAGAAAATTTAGTGTTGACCGGACATTAGTGTATTGCCGAGTGAAACAGTTTTATGTGTTGACCAAGTTTCGCAGTGATGACTGAGGAGTTGAACATAGTATTGACTGAGCATTAGTAATTTATATCTGAGTAAGAATTCAGATTTCAAGCCAACATAGTTGAATTCTTGGGTTATGTAAATCGTGTTGACTTAATTAATTGATTGTATGGAAGCATTTAATGCACAGTAAACCATTTTATTATTATTCAAATAAGGAGATTTAAGATATTTCTAGAAGGATGGATGAAGAACATAATGTTGGAAGGATTGTACGAATCTGACCTAACCCTAAGATCTACAAAGGAGATTAAGCGACAAAAGAGAAAAATCTATCTATTGAAGAGATATAAGGGAACCTAAGAGAAAGGTTGAGATGTGCAGGATGTGTGGAGTATGCAGAGTATGAAGGTGAAGAGTTGCTATTGACTGATTAAGAAGAAAGGCTAAAAGCGAAGAGTTGTGATTGCTTGAAGGGATTTTTGAGCAGATTAGTGATGGGAATGGAAATGGAACTCAGTCAGTAAACCTGCATACATAAATGTATGGAATTGGATCTGTTATTCACAAAGTGAGTTGTATGTTTTTCAGATCAATATTACTATTACTTTCCATTATATTAGTCAAAATCCTTTAATCAAGGTTGACCTAATAGTCATTTGTATAAATCCTTTGAACAAGGTTGCATTCTAATGGGATGTATTTAAGTTCTTTAACAAGGCACACTTCTAATAGGGTTGTTGAAATCCTTTAACAGGGTCACACCTAACAGTGTGTTTGTAAACCTTTCATAGGGTTGGCTTTTCATAGAGCTCACTTCAGAAGAGTGAAAATATCAGTAACATGTTACAAAGTGGTTTTTCCCAAATTGGGTTTCCACTGTAAATATTTGTTTTAATACTTATTGTACACACTAAAATGGTGCTCTTTTATGAACCATTATATGCAAGGTTGCTCAAGAATGAGGCCTCACAAAGTGGCTCATAGCTCTTTATGCATGGAGTTGCAAGGGACTATGATGTATTTGCTCTCAGCTAGAGCTACAAGCTTGTGACCTTGCTAGTCAACCACACAATGAGAGATTCAAATGAGGACAAGGGCAAGAGTGCCAAGATCCTCAAGAATCACTATGAAAATGCAATGCAATGCAAACTAGTCTATGGAAATGAAAATGCAATGCAACTAAGCTATGAAATGGAAATAAAAAGTGTTACAAATCCCTCCTATTAAGCTATGTGAAGTTATGCTATTGCATGAAAAGAAATCTAAGCTATGAAAGTTATGGAAATGAAACTACTATGTAAGAATGTAAACTAAACTATGAAGCAAATGAAGAAATCTAAAGTAGGATGCAACAATGATCTCTAAAAAGCTTCAAAGTCTTCAAGGATTCCTGCAGCATAAGGTTAGCATAAAAACATGATGTGAAAATAAAGGAGAGAGCTTTCCTTTTATAAGAAATGCAAAGGAATGGACCATTGAGATTAAGAGGCAAAAGTCTTAATCGGTGGTGGAGCTTGAAAGGGGAGCGATCCATGTGCACAAGTATCTTCCAATAGGAATTGACTTTGTGTCTATGTGAGACAAAAGTACTTTTTTCCTTTTTGTAAAATAGGAATAATGCTTTATTTGTGCAACTTAGGATAAGAAGAAAAGTGGGGCTTTTTATTTAATCAAAAGGGGAGGAAATATTCCTTTTAATCAAATAAAGACTTAGGTTAAATGATTAGCCTATAGGATAAAAATCCAATATATGATCAAAATCAAGACTTGATCAAGAAATTGATAATGTTGAAAATATTGATTATTGATAAAACTGATTCAGGGTTGATAAATTGAATCAATGGGGCCCAAAGTCTAGGTGACCATTTTTGGGTGCATACATTTGCCCCTCTTTGACTAATGTGTGATCGATTTGGGAACACATGTGGTCAAAGAATGGAGTTAGAATGTGAGATCAATCTGGGATCACAAAACAACTCAGATGTGAGGTCGATTCGGGATCACACCCGGACAAACATAAACAAAGGCCTTTGAACATGAGGTCGATTCGGGATCACATTCAAAGTAAGAGATAAGAATCTCAAATTTGAGCAAAAGCTCACAAAAGATGTCTGACTCAAGAGAATCAAGGAATCGGGGATGAGAATTCCATAAATACTCCCCCTCGGAATCAAAATTGAAATCAGGTAGCGGAGAGACAGCAAATCGATAAAAATTTGATCAAATCATAATCAATCACAATCAAACATAAGGTCGATAAGATAACCACTAAGCAATGAAACATGCCCCAGTGAGGAAGTAAAAGAATAGAAATAGAAGACTAGAAATAGAGAGAATGAAAAACTAGAAAATTTGAGAGACATGGAAGGAAGAAATTCCATCGAAAATTGGATTATGCCTCAAAAAGTCAGTCAACTGCTCAAAAGAAGGAAAACTTGGAACATGATTTTGACTATCAAGATGACCTCAAATTTTGATTTCGAGTCCGAAAATAGATCCAGGACGTTGAAATTAGCTAGGGGTGCAATTTTTGCGCAATTCTGAGGTGTTTTGAAAATTGGTCAAAAAGTCAAAATGCTATAAAAGGGGGAAAAAGTGTCATTTTCAAAATCATTTGTCTTGTAGTGATTTGAGAATTTCCAGAGCTTGAGAGAGAGTATGGCCTAGCAAGTAGGAGTTCCCATCCATAAGCATCGATTCGAGTGCACCCAGTTGCACAACCGGCCACCACACTATCCTGCCCTGGTACGTTTTTTGAAAACTCACTATTTTGAGTCATTTAATACATTTTTAGCACATTTGTAAATTTTTAAATTTTTAAATTTTTTAGTTTAGGTGAAATATCGCGCGATACTTTAGAAGTATCGCATCCTTTGGGGAGAAATATCACGCGATACTTCGCAGGTCCCCAAAGTATCGTGCAGGCATAGGCACCAGTATCACATGATAGTGAGCAAAATATTGCGCGATACCGGGTGAAGTATCACACGACCCAAAGTATATCACACCACTATAGGGAGAAGTATCACATGATACTTCTCCAAAAAAGCAGTATCGCCCAAGTGTGAAATTTGAAACTTGAGGTTTTTGTAAGCAAAAATGACATGGGTCTAGACAATTTTACGTGTTTAAAGATGTGTTAGAATAATTTTTAGGCATCCATCATGATATGTTCTAACAACTATCTTGGTTTAATGGCTTGCAGGAGGTCTTTCTGGTGCTGATCATCAGAGTTTCGAAGGTGACCAGGTTGAAGTGTGTCCGAGATCTAGATGATCCGAGCAATGCCGACATTAGGACTATGGGGTTGTTGACTGCGTTGGCCGAGAGATGGCATAGCGAGCACAACACCTTCCATCTTCCCACAAGCGAGGCATCCATCACTCTAGAGGATGTCTACAGGATCCTATGAGTGCCATGTCATGGAGAGCCGGTAAGTAAAATCATGTTTTAAGATATAATCATGTAAAATGTAATGTTTGCAAAGGATGAAAATTGACATGATTTGTGTGTTGGCATAGGTATACTATGATCAGGATGCCACTGAGGGGCGTCGATTGATCCAGGAGATGTTCCAGGATGTGACTATTCTGGACAAGCATGTCAGTTGGGAGAGGCTGATAGATGATTTTGGCAGAGACTTCCCAGTGCCATGTATTGTGGCATCCATTATTTCTCAGATCCTGATGACTGATCACAGTCAGAAGGGATTCCCACTTGGATGGGGTAGATTATTGGTTGACTTGGTAGGCAGACCTCATCGGATGGCATGGGGACCAGCCATTCTTGCCGAGATGTATCATGAGCTACACAAGATCATTTACAAGGACAGTCAGACATGGGCTTGTGGTGCCATCCTAGCACAGGTGTGGGCTTGGGAGCACATTGCTGTGATGCACCTGAGGGTTCAGCTAAGAGAGAGGAGATACCCATACATATACAGATATGTGGGTTTCATATCACATGCTCATATTGGGGATGTGACATATTACAGGAGGATTTTGGATGAGATGGCTGCTTTCACATGGAGGCCATACAGGGATGTGGAGGGATGGAGTGATGTCAATGACGAGCTGAGTTATATGCTATGCACTTGGCCACTAGTAGGCTGACACTCAGAGATAGTGGAGAGATTTTGCATCACTTGGGTATGGCGGCAGTTTGGGAGGCAGTAGTAGGTCTCTACAGAGACTACTACATATGCCAGAGCTAGGGATGAGGAGGGACATGGGTGGCTACCCATGTTAGATTATTAGCAGGTGATCACAGAGACAACTGCTATCAGGAGTGAGCCCTGGGAGTATTACCCAGATGTGGCAGATGCAAGGGCCGATGCAGCATACAGGGCAGAGCGGCAGAGGGCATTGTTCCCTTGGTTCACTATACCAGATGCATAGGTACCAACACAGGGGGAGATGAGGGTGGAGATGGAGGAGATGGAGGGGATGGAGGAGATGGAGGGGGTGGTGGAGATGGTAGGATGGTGAGAGATGCTGGGGAGAGTTCCAGATCAGGTGGCCAAAAATGGCCACGGGGACAGAGGGCAACCACCCCAGATGCGGTGAGACCAGCTCGCCAGTAGGTTGCGGTTAGGTAGGACCCACCTGCAGGAGGGGATGATCTGAGGATGAGGATACTGGCTCTCGAGGATGAGATATTGCAGTTGAGGATTGCTATAGCTATGAGGGATCAGCAGCTCATAGATCAGAGAGCAAAGACAGAGCACCGGGAGATGCAGCTATAGGTTGCTATTATAGAGAGACAGAGGGAGGCCACACGAGCTGTGTACTATCATGGCCTCTATATTTAGGTAGTCCTAGAGGATCAAAGAGTGCCATCATACTCTGTAGTAGTGGGTAGATCAGATGTAGTTCCTGATCTAGCACCACCTCCGCTAGCACTAGGACATGAGGGTGGCAGTCAATCTTAGGTTTAGGGTTAGATGTTTTTGACATATCTTGAGACTGTGATCCAAATTTTGGGATCCCATATTGTATATTGTATCATGACATTATATATGAGATTACTAGATGTTCGATATATCATGTGTTTATGTCTCACTTGTGATGGATATATCAGTTTATGTATATTGTTTTGTCATTTTGCTCAAAATGTTTATGTATATGCTCATGTATGTTCTCTCTTGTAGATGTATTTTTAATTCTCATGTGTATGATATAGACTCATGTTTCTGAAAATGATAGTTGTGATATAGGTATGATGATATGATTAACCCCTTGTGATGAACAGGAATAGGTTTGAGATGAAAAAGACAAAGAGTGAAAGACATGATCGAGAAGGAAAGGTGAGTGCAGTCGACTGACAGGTTCACGTAAGATGAAAAAGGAGAGCTCTCTCCATATACAAATGCAAAACTAATCTAATCATGAACCTAAAAATGAAAACTACTATGAAAAGTGGTTGACTTGCAAGGTCACAATGCTTATAGACATCTAATTATCATCATCGAGCATTATTGGTAGTGTCGTAAGATCATACAATGCACACTAGCATAACTATGTGGATATGAATATGATCTTTATCAGATCGAAATGTGGAAATCCCACCTAGGCATCAAAGACATGGAGGTCAAGATGACTAATGTAGTGAGATTACTTGAGTTTGATATGGTGAGATTATGCTTGTATCAAGACACATGAAAGTCAGGATAACTAGAAGCATGCACTTGCAAAACAGTCAAGGATAATACCTTGTCAATCCATAGTGTCAAGTAAGACCAGCATAAATGCTCATGATAGGTAGGACCAACAAAATATACCCACAAGCAGATAAAGAAATAAAACATGTTCTCATACCCTCAGTCTTCTAGCTATGCATCATCAAAAACTTCTCAGGGAGAGACCACTCATCAAAGAAATCCTCATAGACAGCACACAAAGAAAAATAAAGTCAACATATCTCAATCAAGTTGATTGTTTAAGTGCGTGTGTGTTGGTCATAGAGTCAGACTCTAGTTATCACATCTGCTAATGAGAAATATCGTATCATACTTAGACTATTGGGTAAGACATCTAATAAGTGTTAAGAAATACTCGGCGCAAGGGTAGTGTTGAAAAACACCTATTGTGAAATGCCCCAAGAGACAAACGCACCTAAAAGACCTATGCTAACAGCTATGCCCCCTAGATGAAGACAAAAACCAATTCTAGACTAAGCCAAATAAGGTCAGGGTATGATGGAGAAAGGTTTAGTGTCGAGGATGCATGCTAACAAATAGGAGTGCAAAGGCCTCAAGTAGTGCCCATTTCCAGGTTTTCACCACTTGGATTTATTGCAATTTTTTTCTTTTTTCATTTTTTTGGATTTTTGCTACCAAGGCACCTGTTTCTAAGTTTTCACCAAGGGAATTTTTCTATTTTTTTGGATTTTGTGAATTTTTTGATTTTTTTTTTTGTATTTTTTAAGACTTTTTATGCTTTTTAGGATTTTTTATTATCATATATCAATTTTTTTGGTATTTTTTTCAGAATCATAAAATATATACAAAGGATGCCCCTAGACAGAAACAGGCATCAAGGATAGAACTTCTTGAGGTGCAAAATGTTGATGGGATCAGGGAGCTATTCTCCATCTGGATCTGACAGTAAATATGCACCTGTACCAAAAGCAGTTGTGATGACATATGGTCCAAGCCAATTGGGTTCGAACTTACCCTTTTGTTCTCTATGTTATTGGTTCTTAGGATTCTCTCGCAAAACAAGATCTCCTACTTGAAACTCTCTAAGATGAACCATCTTGTTGAATGCTTTGGACATACACTTTTGATACACTCTCATATGATCAAATGAAGCCTTACACTTCTCATCTAGAAGTTCTAGTTCCTGTAACCTCATGGTGCGATAATCCTCATCTGTTATTAATCCTTTGAGTGAGACTCTAAGTGAAGGTATCTCTACTTCTAAAGGCAATACTACTTCAGTGCCATAGGTAAGAGAAAAAAGAGTAGCTCCTATAGGTGTACGAATGCTAGTTCTGTAAGCCCATAGTGTGGGATTGATTTGCAAGTGTCAATCCCTACCATTCTTGTTCACTGTCCTATGAAGGATCTTAAGAATGGTTTTGTTGGAGGCTTCTGCCTGTCTGTTTCCCGGTGGAAAGTAGATGGAGGACCAATGTTGCTTGATTTTAAACTTTTTGCATAAATGCTTTAGGTCCTTATTCTTGAATTGACCTCCGTTATCAGTGATAATCTCAGAAGGCACGCCAAATCGGCAAGTAATATGATTCAAGATAAACAAAGAGATAGTCTTCCCTGAAGGAATAGAAAGTGGCACAACTTCCACCCATTTTGTGAAGTAGTCAGTGGCAGTAATAATGAACTTATGTCCACCTAATGAGTTGGGATGAATCTGCCCAACTAGATCAAAGGCCCAGCGCTAAAATGGCCAATGAGAAACAGAAGGAATCAGCTCCCTACTTGGAGCATGAATGAGGTTTCCATGTTTCTGACATTTTTCACAAGACTTAGCAAAGGCTACTGCATCTATCTGCATCATGGGCCAATAATACCACACCCTAAGCAATCTACGGGCCATGGCAAGACCATTGGAATGTCCACCACAAATGCCTTCGTGGATGTCAGCTAATGCTTGGTTGGATTCCTCCTTTTCCAAGCACCTAAGGAGTGTCCCATCTAAACCCCTCCTATATAAATCATCAAAGATAAGGGTGTGGCGAGAGGCATTGTGGACAAGGTTTCGGTGTTTAGAATAGTTGAATGTGTCGGGGATGATGCCATCACAAAGATATGAATAGAGAGCACCATATTGGGAAGACTCATGTGTGACAAGGGTACAAATGACATGGCTTTTAGAGGAGTCAAATATGGGATGGTGTAGCTCTTCCACCAGGAATTCAAATCTTGATTCATGTGTTTCCAACTGAAGGAGTGAAGCTAATGTGGCCATAGCATTTGCAGCTTTGTTCTCTATCCTAGGGATCTGTTGAAATGTCACAAATGTAAAGTAACGTCTCAATGAGTCAACCATCTTTTTGTAGGGTATCAATTTATCATCCTTGGTTTGATACTCCTCATTGACTTGGTTGATGATTAACTGAGAATCCCCAAAGACATGTAACTCTGTTATGTTCCATTCTATAGCCATTCTCAATCCATTGGTTAAAGCTTCATATTCTGCAATATTATTCGTACATGGGAATAAAAGTTTGTAAGACTTTGGAATGTTGTACCTATGTGGAGAGACAAATAATACTCCAGCACCTGATCCATTTTGCATGTGGGAACCATCAAAGAACATCATCCAAGTGCGGGTAGTCATATACAGTATGTGTTCATCTGGGAATTCTACTTGAATAGGCATACTATCCTTAAATGGGAAGTCAGCTAATTGATCAGCAATAGCTTTCCCTTTTATGGCTTTTCTTTCAATGTACTCTATATCAAATTCAGATAAAACCATCATCCACTTGGCAAGCCTACCCATGAGGGTAGCCTTACTAAGCAAGTACTTAAGAGGATCAATTTTTGTAATCAAATGTATAGTATGAGCAAGCATATAGTGTCACAAGTTTTGAGAAGCAAACACTACTACAAGACAAGACTTCTCAATGTTATTATAATTGATCTAATAAGATACTAGAGTATGACTAATGTAGTAAATGGCCCTTTCTTTCCCAATATCATATAATTGAGCCAACAATGCCCCCAAGGAAGACTCTATTGCTGAAATGTATAAAATCAATGGTTTCCCAGGAATAGGCAGCATCGAAATTGGAGGATTAGCCAAGTATTGTTTAATTTGATCTAGGCTCTTTTGGCATTCCTCATTCCATACACAAGAAGCACCCTTATGCAGTGTCTTATTAAAGGGTTGTGCTCTATCTGCCAGCTATGAGATAAACCTCCTAATTGATTGGATTCATCCCTGAAGACTTCTCATCTGACTAATGTTTCTTGGAGGTGGCATATCTAAAATTGCTTGGACCTTTTCGGGATCAACCTCTATACCTTTTGTTAATATTATAAATCCTAAAAGTTTTCCTGAGGTGATACCAAATGTGCACTTCTTTGGATTCAATATGAGTTGAAACTGTTCCATGTGATCTAGAATTACTTCCAAATCAGTAAGGTGTGCATCCCTTTTTCTTGATTTAGCCAAGGTATCATCCACACAATCTTCCATGTTCTTATGCATCATATCATGAAAAATTGTGGTCATAGCTCATTGGTATGTTGCTCCTGCATTCTTTAACCCAAATGGCATGACGTTCCAGCAATAGGTTCCCCATGTACATGTGAAAACTATTTTCTCTTGGTCTTCAAGAGCTATTTTAATTTGATTATATCCTGAAAGACCATCCATTAGAGAGTATATTTCATAACCCGCTATCATGTCCACTATCATGTCAATGTTTGGAAGTGAAAAATCATCCTTTGGGCATGCTTTGTTTAAATCTCTAAAATCTGTGCATACACGAATGGACCCATCATGTTTGGAAACTAGTACTATGTTTGAGATCCATTCTGCATAATCGATGGCTCTGATGAATCCAGCTCTCAAAATTTTTTCTAATTCCGCTTTGACAAGGAGAGCTACATGTGGATGTATTTTTCTAAGTCTCTGTTTCACTGGTTTGACTCCTGGAGCTATGGATAAGTGATGCATTATAAGATTTGTGTCAAGCCCTGGCATGTCTGAATATGTCCATGCAAAATTAATTTTCTTCTTTTATAAGAATTGTATATATGCCTTGGTTTCTTCTTCTGATAAAGACTGAGCAAGATGAATTATTTGAAGAGCTTCTTCTGTGTTCAAATTAACTGGTTTTGTTGGCTCAATCAATACTGATGATCTATCCTGAAAATAACTCGGCAAGTTATTAAGTACCCCATCCTTAGGCACCTCAAAGAGGTTTTCACCCTCAGATACGTCATTTATTTTTACTATTTTTGGTTCTGATACCACCACAAAGTGGTTTTCGCCATTAGACCTATTTTTCTTTTTTTCTTTTTCTTTTATTTTTAGACTGAGTTACTTAATATCAGGCTCCATCATACTTGTTGTTGGTTCACTGGTGGAAGAAGCCATGGGTTCAAGAGCATTCAGATAGCAGGAAATTTTGTAATCATTCTGAAAAGTGAGGAATCTAGGCTCTTGATGGCACTGAGACCAGTCAATTAGGTCATAGTGAACAAGGGGTAGGTCAATGACTTGTTCAATGTTATTTATGTGAAAGGTGTTATCTCTAGTGACCATACAATTGGGATTCATCAAGTCTTCTCCTAAGATACCCGAATTAGGACTCATCCTACCAAATGAAGTGTCATCCACTAAGGCAATTCGAGGAGTACAATCCTCTAGTCCTACACTAAGCTCGCTGGCCGCATCGGGTTGAATACTATATGTATGGACAACATCCATGTCCAAATCAATTGTTGCATCTAAAAGTGAATCCCATTCGAACTCATGTGAGTCCATTTCTGAATCATCATTTGCACCTCATGATGTAGAAGCCTCAAGGTTGGGAAAGGTTTCCCCTTCTCTAATGCTAGCATTGTTACTATCCGTCGCATTTGGGATAGTAGGACCATCAATTATCAAATCTTTTGAATCTCCCCAAAGGATATTTGTTGAAGGCACCCAATCATCAGACATGTCTTGTTGATTAGAAAGATTAGGTGTGTAGTCTAAATCACTATCACTGTCTGTCATAGCTGGGACAGGGACACCTTTCTTCTTCTTATTTTCAAAGCCTAAGCCAACTGTTGACTTATTCTTTCATCCAAAAAGGGCATGGTTAAGAGGTTCAGCTTTAGCATCCAACCTATGGCTAAGGGGACCATATCCTGGATAACCAATATTCTTAACCAATGTATACCCTCTCCCATAAGCTTTAGGTGAAGGAGAAAAGTTCTCATTGTGTTGGTATTTTTCCTCATGATAGATCCAGTCTCTTACGGCAACTTCCTCTTTCTCTTCCTAAATAGGAACCGAAGACTCAACAAATTTGCCAAATAATGTCATTGCTGATGATGAAGGTTTCATGTTTGGTGATGGTTTCCCATAAGACCTAGGAGAGATTGGCATTTTTGTAAAAGAATCAATTTTATAATCTCCCATCCCAAGATCTATGGTCTTAAACTTCTGCTTGCATTGTTCAAGTGAAATACTAGAACTGTCAACTTCCCTATTCAAAGGTACATGTGATCCAGTAGAAATATTATTAACTGACAAAGCACTATCTCTGGGTATGCAAATTTCTACACCATTATGGGGAAAATTAACACACCGGTGATATGTTGATGGGACTGCTTGCATTTCATGAATCCATGGCCTACCTAGAAAAATGTTGTAGGCTAAAGGTCCAACATCAACAATTTGAAATAAGATATCCTTTTCTACTAGACCAGTGTGAATAGGAAAAATGGCCAATCCCTTAGAACTTCTTTCTGCTTCATCATATGCCTTGATTGTGATCTTTTTCCTTGTGTCAATGACTTCTTTAGAATATCCTAGAGCCTTCAACAAACTCATGGTATAAATATTGAGCCCTACACCCCCATCTATCAATACACGCCTGAAATGGGTTTTATGAATCATGACTTCGATGTGTAAGGCCAAGTTATGTGGGTAACTGATGGATTTGTCATCTTATCCTGAGAAAGTGAGGTAATGAGGGCTAACCAAATGGTTGACCATATTCTGGAATTGATTAATATCTAAGTTGTTAGGGACACTGGCTGCTTGCAAAGCATCCTCAAGGACACACTTATGCTTAGGGGACAATTCTAAAAGTTCAAAAATAGATATCTACGCTGGTGTACATTGTAATTGGTCAATAAGGTTATAATTTGAATCAGGACCAACAACAGATTTAGGAAGAACACCCCTAGACATGGGTTGCTTAGACTTGCTAGAGCTAGGACCTCTGATAATAATGGGAGCTTGAGACTGACCCCTAGTGACAACATTGAGGGATTGGGGCATCCTTCATGAGTGAGGACCTCTTAGCACCACAACGGGTCCTTCATCAGACATAGGAGTTGAATCCAAATCATATCCATAAGGATCTTTCCCTCTCATCAAGTTGATATTATCATCAGCCACTTCAAGCATATTAATAACATTTTCAGCATTTGTGTAAGTATAGTTAATAGCGGCCTTGCCATGCTTGTTGTTAGAATTCTCTCCTTTCTCATATTTGGGCAAGGGTTCTTTAAAAGCCTTATGATTCGCATTAGTAGTTAAACCATCAACTTGTAATCGTCCACTTTCAATGAGGTCTTGGACAAGATGTTTAAGTCTAAAACAATTTTTTATATCATGTCCAATTCCATTGTGCAAGACACAAAAGGCCTTCTCATCCCACCAATGAGGTTTAGGATCTGGTATGCGGTGCTTGGCAAGATCCTGAGGTTGTGCAAAATTATGAGGAATTAGTGTCTTGAAAATGTCTTCATAGGAGTCCCCAAGTTTGGTAAATTGTCTCTTTTCCTTTTTAGGTTTCCCTTGATACTTGGGTTTATTCTCTTGTTCTCCTGAGGATGCTTGTAGCTTCATGGCTTGAACTGCATGAGAGAGATTAAGAACTCCTTCATTCTTAGGTTGTGATGAGTCAACAACTCCATCATTGACCACCTACTTATTCTTATTCCAATAAGAGTTCCTTTTGTCCTTATTACCATTATTGTTGTTATTTTGGCTATTATTGTTGTTAGTTGACATAGCCAAAATCCCTTGTTCTTTTAGGACATCCTCTATGCGACATGCCACTTCTACCATGGTATCAAAAGAATTAAATGGGATCTTCCTTACTTCATATCTTAATTTTGGTATCAAGTTGCTCACAATGATGTCTATTCTTTCCTCCTCACGAATTGTCCTTGGATATTTTGAGCACAAACATCTCCATATTTGTAGGAAAGTGACAAAAGGCTCTCCTTGATTTTGTTTGAGTTTGCACAAATCAAGCATTGTGACCGACCTTGATAGATTATAAGAAAAATGTTGAACAAATCATTGGACAAGCTCTTTAAATGTCTTTACTGGAGGAGTAAGGTTGGTGAACCACTCCACGGCTTGACCCTTGAGACTCCTTGGAAATAATCTCATCAAGTAGGAGTCTTCATGGTGAAAAGAAAAGCTCATTATGTAGAACTGTCGAACATGGTCATGAGGGTCACCAACGCCATCATATTTGTCATAGGTTGGAAACTCAACTTTCTTAGGGAACTCAACCAACACCACACTCTTGTCAATCGGGTTGGGACATATGGAGTCCAAATTAAATGTGCTTTTAGGAGCCCTCATCCTTTCTATATCCTTTTGCATTTGCGTGATCACCTCATTGGTTGAAGGATTCTGGTTCTTAATCTTTTGGTGGACATCAAAATTATATGGAACCTTAGCACCTTTGTTGATAAGGCTTTCTAGGAATTGATCCTTGTTTTTTTCCACATATGCTTGAAAGGATGGTTCTTGTTGCATAGTCATAAAATCCATATGATCAAATTTGGCATAACTTCCTCCATGTTGTGAGCAATGATGTGCTTGTTGGGAGGGTTGCTTTGAATTTATATGAGATGATTGTCTCCTATGATGATCATATCTTGAAGCCCTTCTTCCTCTAGGACTTGGGGATCATGAGGGTGTCCTTGATCTTCTTCTAGGACTTGGTGAAGGGGTAGATGGGGGTGAGTTGGTCCCACTATTAGTTCCCCTCCCATTAAATCAGCTTTAGAGTTGTTGTGCATAGAGTCTATCTTCTTCTTCTTGGGCGACTCGCTTCCTTATGTCCAATAATGCACGTTCCTCTTCTTCTAGTTGTCTAAATTTCTCCTTTTTAGCAGCTTGTTCATCCAAATAGGCTTTCTTCTCCCTCTCAATGCTTTTCAATCTCGTATTTGCATATCAAGAGGTATCTTTAAGTGGAGAGGATGGTCTCAAATGCCTTATTGCATTGGCTGCGTTGATGTGGTGATCACTAGATTCGTTGTTCTGGTCCTCGTGTTGTGACCCTGAATTTGAGTGAGTTTTCTTATAATATCTCTTGGCTCATTGGTGGGCATCAAAATATCTCACATTATTGGGAGGTGACCCAGGTGGACTAGCATGAGAAGAACCACCGTACTCTCTTCTATGCCGTTGGAAGATATCCTCAAGAGTTTGATTCATGGCTTCTCTTTGTTGTCAAGTGAAAGTGTAACTCATGTCCATACTTGATGAAAGTGGTGCTAACGAGGTGCTCACTTCACTAGGATTACCCTTTGGATTTAAACAAACTTCAGATTCACTCTTAGGAGATTGATCAAAAAGGGGTCCTTTTCCCTTATGTTGTTGACGAGTCTTAACTAGTGGTAACTGGCTAAAGGCAACAGGGGGTCGCTTTCCTTGATTGACATGGTACCTTGTTGTAACTGACATGGAAAAAAGATACTCTCAATGATAAGATGACCTCTCAAAGTGTCAGCACCAAACTAGGATAATCAAAGTCCTCTATTGTCCAAAGAGAAATGAAAAGATTAAAAAAAAGGGCTTTACCAACACTGTCAAAGAGGTGCTTCAAATCAAAGGGTGACTACCCTTGCACTTTTGAGCCAGGAGGTTGGACTAGGCCAAAATATAATTGAAATTGAGATTTAAATGAAAATGATTTGGACAATAAGAGCACTAAAATTTTCCAAGAATGTAGCTAACAATCTTAGAGATGAACCTTGTCACCAAGAAGGACCTTCTAATTTGACAATTATTCCCAAAGTGACTTCGTAAATCAGATGATGCTATCCTAGAGGAATAAAACCAAAAATTTAGAGTCAAGACAGGCCTCGAACGATAGAGGAAGAAATCTACTCAAAGATCTAACCTGACTAACAGTAATTGAAACTGATCAAACTGCAAACATGATAGAAATTAACCAAGCAATATACTCCAGGCTACCAGGGTGATACACCTATAACCGAGTGATACTTCACCTTATACCAGGTGATAAACCTCACAATAGCCAGGCGATAAACACCAGGTAGGTTGGGTGATAGTCTATCAGGGGTGAACTATCGCGTGATATTTCCTCTCAAAGCAGGTGATACTTTTGGGACCCGTGAAGTATCATGTGATATTTCTCCCCAAAGGACACAATACTATTGTAAAATTGCTTCACTCTTGACTAGAACTGTGTAAAATTTGTGTTTTTGGGTTTGTTTGGTTAAAATTTTTGGTCTGAGGGTTGATGTTTTCGATCTCAATCACAATATCAGCAGAATTTTCCAGCAGGTTTGCAAACAGTGAGGGATCAAACATGTCTCATACACTTGAAACAAGGGCAAAAACAACCTTGCCAAGACAAACACTTGTGATATCAAAATAAAAAAAATCACCCTATGAATGCTACCAATTGTTTGTATGTGAGAACATTTACACTGGTATCACACAACCGAAGACAATTCAAGAAAATCTATCCTAAAAAGTCAAGGCTCAATGTGTACCAACTTAACCCACAACTTGATGCCCCCTTGCCTCACACCAAGTGGTTACCCATAAGAGATATTGGCTTTGTCATGGAAGTGTCAAATGACACAACCAAAGGGACACATATGGTGAGTATCTTAAGGTGATCCAGGTAAACCACTTGGATCAATCCTTGCACTAAGAAGATAAGCGGCTAAACAAGGTGGCTTCTATCTAATGGTTCTTAATAAGGATTTTTGTTCACAACACCCCTCTTTCTCCTCAAAGAGGACTCAGACCTCACGGCCTCAAGAGTACCTTAAGCATTCTTGTTCAATGTTTTCCCCATGGTCGCAATCCCATGAGCTACTCACATCAAATGAAGACAAGTGTTATGTCTACCAAGGTTTTTGGTGTCCTTGATAGCCTTGAGATTATAGTGAGTTGGAATCACTCGCCACCAAGGAAAATGATGACAAGGTTGTCCCCACTTGAGGCGTTCCTCTTGATTACTCAAGAGTGGGCCCACTAAAGGATTCCTAAACTAAATAAAAATGGATAATTTATGAGGTTCAAGGTTTTTGGTTCACCTCAAGGGTGAAGAGCATACTCCCCTATCTCAAAAACTTCTCCCAAACACACCAAGGAAAAAGATTCAATTACTCCCTTGCTTCCAAAACCCTATGATGGGTCAAGATTTTCTGATTCACCTAAAGGTGAAGAGCATACTTCTCCTACCACCTCAAAATCTCTTTCACAAGGTATTAAAGTTCCTAATATAATTAGTGAATGCCACACTTGAAAGGAAATAAATCACAAGCAAAATTTTTGTTTTTTTTTATTTTTATGCTTTTTGGGCAGCCCTACAAAAACCGTTAGTAGCCCTCTTTGACATGTGATTTTTGGAAAATTTCTTAAGTAAAGGCACCTACAACCACAACTAGTTAGGCCCACAAGGTTAGAAAAATCCAAAATCTAAATGAAAATAATTGCAAGAAACTGATTTATCTAAGCTAAGAGATGCAGGTTAGACCTATCTAAATATAGTAAAGTAAACCAACAAACTAAATATGATCAAATTCGGATGATAAAACTTGAACTGCAGGTCTCTATCAGATCAGGCGATATACCTCAAACTTCATCAGTATTGCGCGATACAGTTTCCTATATCCGCACGATATACCTCAGTTCAAGCGATATACTTCACTATATTCGGGTGATACTTCCAACAACACCAGGTGATATACCTTAATACTGGCATGCGATTCTTCTCTGGAGTGAAGTGTCACATTGGTATAGTAAGGTATATCATGTGATATACTTGAGAAGTATCGCACGATACTCTGAGACAGAAAACCAGAGACTGCAAAATTTTTGAAAAATAATCTGAAAAAAGATGAAAAATGCAAGAAACTAAAGGACAAAGCCTATCTACTCTGCCCCACGGTGGGTGCCAAAAATGTACACACTAAAATGGTGCACTTCTATGAACCATTATATGCAAGGTTGCTCAAGATTGAGGCCTCACAAAGCGGCTCATAGCTCTCTATGCATGGAGTTGCAAGGGACTATGATGTATTTGCCCTCAGCTAGAGCTAAAAGCTTGTGACCTTGCTAGTCAACCACACAATGAGAGATTCGAATGAGGACAAGGGCAAGAGTGCCAAGATCCTCAAGAATCACTATGAAAATGCAATGCAATGCAAACTAGTCTATGGAAATGAAAATGCAATGCAACTAAGCTATGAAATGGAAATAACAAGTGTTACAAATCCCTCCTATTAAGCTATGTGAAGTTATGCTATTGCATGAAAGGAAATCTAAGCTATGAAAGTTATGGAAATGAAACTACTATGTAAGAATGTAAACTAAACTATGAAGCAAATGAAGAAATCTAAAGTAGGATGCAACAATGATCTCTAAAAAGCTTCAAAGTCTTCAATGATTCCTACAACATAAGGTTAGTATAAAAACATAATGTGAAAATAAAGGAGAGAGCTTTCCTTTTATAAGAAATGCAAAGGAATGGACCATTGAGATTAAGAGGCAAAAGTCTTAATTGGCGGTGGAGCTTGAAAGGGGAGTGATCCGTGTGCACAAGTATCCTCCAATAGGAATTGACTTTGTGTCCATGTGAGACAAAAGTGTTTTTTTCCTTTTTGTAAAATAGGAATAATGCTTTATTTGTGCAACTTAGGATAAGAGGAAAAGTGGGGATTTTTATTTAATCAAAAGGGAAGGAAATATTCCTTTTAATCAAATAAAGACTTAGGATAAATGATTAGCCTATAGGATAAAAATCCAATATATGATCAAAATTAAGACTTGATCAAGAAATTGATAATGTTGAAAATATTGATTATTGATAAAACTGATTTAGGGTTGATAAATTGAATCAATGGGGCCCAAAGTCTAGGTGACCATTTTTGGGTGCATACACTTGTGTGAATGTTTTAGTGTGAACATTTCTATGTTTTAAAAGTGAAATGTTGTTGGATAGTGGACTGCACTGTTTTATGTTTTTGGTATACATTCAGTAGTGACTGAGTAGTTTTGGTTGTTAGATTTGAATTTGTTGAAGACTTTTAAAGTTTGTTTTATACATCTGGACTTGAGAACAACCAATTCACCCCCCTCTCTATTGTTCTCAATCATATTAACACTATATTATCCCAGTTGGATAAAACATAGGTGAAGCCACTAATAATGAGGCAAAGATGAGTGCCTTAACTAAATGAATGCTACTATACAAATACTTAGAAATTAAGAAACTAGAGATAGACAACAATTTAATGATTATAGACAATGCATTAAGGGTTGGGAAAACTCCTAATTGGAAGTTGAATAACTTGTTTGGGAGAGAAAATGAATAATTGAAGTATTTTAAGCCTACTACAATCAACCATATTTTTAGAGAAGGTAATTGCATTGGTGACCAACTGGCCAATTTTGGTATTGATGACAATTGGGAAGAGAGGGTAAGGATAGGCTAGATATAGAAAGATCAACTTTGGTCTTGAAACTTTCATTAAGCTTATTTTAAAATTGTCTATTATTATGAAAACATGGTGTATAATCAAAATTTGTGTAGGGTATGTATGATCATTGGAACAACATATCATAAGATCTACTCCTTGATTTTCAAAATAAGTTGGAAGGTAAGGTGGTGGTGAGCTTGGATTGGCTATTCAATTTTATGGTACCATGGGTTCTAATTTCTAGTGATAGGTTGGTAGTATTATCTATATATGTGAGGATTCATGTTCGATAAGGGATATTCGATCTTTCTTAAGATTTGGCACCATATACTTGTAGACTTGAGTCAATCCTTTATTTTGTAGGCTTATAACTTTATGATTGCTCTATATCCAAATATTTTATAGTATGTTTCACATAATACTAATTCTATGATTAGTTTAGCCACTATTATTATTAAATGGATAGGTGTTGAGTTAGGTTAGTTATTTCTAGAACACTCCTGAAGAGTGGGAGGAGCCTCATTTATTAATAATTGGTGAGAGTGTTATCTATTTGATGGTTTGTGATAGGTGGTATATGAAGAGTATGTGAAGCATATGGTTTATGTTAGGTTGAAACTTTCCAATTATCAGTGATAGAGATGGAGTCCAACATCTACCTAATCCAGTCTAATGATAATAGAAAGATGGATTTTAGGGGTTGTGTAAAGCCAACGCGGTGGGATAAGATACTAAACCATTTGGATGATCTGTCTTAGAGGGAAGTGGAAATTATGTTGGGGGAAGACTACTACAACAAAAATTACATCTTTAGGGTCAATTGTGATGTAGTGGGTACCTTTGTTGCTATCCTCTTGAACATGGGAATTCCTAAACCATAAATGATAGCCTTATGCAGGATAGTATTTTTGAAATAAATACTTGGTGGTTAGAGTGATGTTGTCTTTAGTGTGAATGAGGACATGGAAATCCCTTATCCTAAAAATTACATGACTATGGATCTAGGGATGTTGGTCAACAATGGGGATATAATTCATAGGCCAATTTTAGCATTTAAAAAAGTAGAAGTCTTTAATGATTGACAATTGGAGGTTGCAAGGAACATATATTTTCTACTTAAATAAAAGCAAATATTATTGGTTCAAGATTCTCTATGGTCAAAGACTACATGAAGGATATGAGTTATCAGACACGTTTGATAATATATATTTGGATAAGATACATGCAATCCCACTAATTATTATAAATTTGAGTGGGGTTATGATGTAGATCAAGGATGGTGGATCCAATTAAGGATAGTCCAACCTCACAACTAATTATCAACACAACAGAATTACACAACAACACAAAGTTATTCAACTCAATTTTCATTAACATGCCCAATTGTAAGGCCTTCCGGGTTAGGGCCAATTACAATCAAGAATAGTTCAGCAAGATCAACAAGATCTAATCCAACCTCAACTAGTCTAGTTCTAAAAACTATTAGCAACTGATGGAAACCCTAAGGTAGATCTCAACTTGAGCTCGCAAGCATCCAAGAAATCTCCTTGTCTCCAAGCCGCAACCACTAGCTCTGCTATTACAACTATCAGATAATAATCTGATCTGCAAGTTCTCATAGGATCCAAGATCTTTTCCACAACTTCACTAATCCAGTTCTCCCAAGCCTGTTGTCCTAAACAACTACCCAAACATTCCTTAAATACTAATCTTTAGCCACAAGTCATCTAGAAGAAATAATTAATTCCTAAGCCAAGTTGACTTCTAATACAAACAAATATTATATGCAACAACAGTCGGCTCTCAAATAGCCTTACAAACATTTAATTCAACATGTCAGCCTCCAAATCTACATAGGAGAATCTAAAAAAAGATACCAACAATAAATGCACCAAGTCGGCCAACCAAATCACCAAGAACTCCAATCGGTAAACCAAAACTACTAAGCACCAGAGACCAACTGAGCACCGGTGAAACAACCAACCAAGCCAAGCAACACCGAGAAACATAGGCATTACTGAGCACCAGTTTCACTAAGCACAAGAAGTTCCACTAAGTTCCTTTAGCGACCGAGCTTCCTCAATAACCGAGACCATTAGTTAAAGTTGCAATCGAGTAACACTAGCCAAATAAAAAACTACCATGCAGATTCACTGAGGACCAAGAATTCCTCTACATCAAACACCCCAAGTTCAAAAAGATGTTCTCATATGTTGGAAGAACATCTTCCGGGATTCAACACATAAACCCCGAACTGGTTCTTCACATACAAGTCCTCCAACTTTTCACCTTGCACACTCTTGCACTTCAACTTCCTCTATCTTTTCAAGTGTTTCCTTGACAACACACAGGCTTGTTCTCCATACTGATCATCCATTCCTTTAGGATCCACCAACTCAACTTGGCTACCAATACTTAGGCTTCTCCTACCGAGTGTTGTATCTAGCAAAGGCATCAGGGAAAACTTCATGTCATCCTTCTCAACAGTAAATGCATTCTTCACACAATCATACATGCTCTACAATCATATTCCTAAGGTCTACCGAGCAATATATGACAACTATTCATCTCCACAATACCACATAACACAAGATCCTTATACTGGCTAATCTGAACATCAACAAAGCATTATTCTCTCACTTCCAGAGCATGATCATCTTGCAACCAGCCAATCCTATAGGAACAAGGATGCTTCATTCTATTCAAACCAAGTTTTTGAACCATGCCCTCAGCAACAAGGTTATCAATACTACCACTATCAACAATCACATTACAAAGTTTACCTCCAAACTTGCTGTAACACCCCCGCTAGGGAACCAAAGAGTTAACTATTTTTTTTTTGTTTTAAAATTATTCAATAAAATAATTAAAATAAAGTACACATATTTGATATTCACCCTCTAAGGTTCCCTGACGTTGATGCACAACAACATTAATATAATAAACAAATAAAGAAAAGATAAACTTGAATCACCATTGCAACTTTACATCAATCCAATTGTCATATCCATGTATGATAATTACATAACACCATTACATGCCCCGATATATCAAGGGACTACATACTACATCTCTTCACAATTTTTTTTTTCACAATTTACAACTGTAAATTTTTACATAGAATTTTACATAATAATGCAACCTCTATAGGTGAATTCCATGGAATAAGAAATCCAAATATCTATAGAAAAGATCCTAAAATCCTCAATCTAAAGCATGAGCCTCAGTGGAAAAATATTCACCACCCAACCACGTGAACCTCATGGCCCACTCCCTCAAGCTAGGAGATGGACTTCAGGCCCACACATGCCAAAATCATAAATACAAGGAACAAAAGATGACTTGAAATACAACATTTAAATTTACCACTGATAAATCACAACAAAACAACAAAAGAAGTTCCATCAAAATATTTATCATAATCCACAACCACATCGTACACCAGAGGCAAAGCTACCACATGAGGTGACCCTAGTGTACAAAGTGAAGGGTGTCATCACATGGTTCCATGCTAGTGCCACCTTGTAGCCTCTCCAGGCTTGGTACCTAGGTGGACACCATGTGGAAACAACTACCTCATTGTACCAAGGTGTTGTAATGCCAGATCAACGTCCCACAAATGCTCAGGCCTTCTCTACCCACCCTCATGAAGAGTGCATGCATACTCTAGGCATGGGTGAGGTATTATTATCTTGTATTAATGTGAAAAAATCAAACCCGATAAATTTTTAATTATGTTATCACTTGTTAATAAAACTCTTTCATTGGGTTATCCAGGACTGGCCACTTTGGGCCCCAGCCCCCAATGTGAGCCACCCTTCAACTATGCACCTAGTAGTCCCTCCCACACCAAACTCACACTAGACACAAACTGGATCCACCTCCTACGCATTAGGATTATAAAATATATATTTATTTCACCAATCTTAAATCAAAACCTTTCACATAGTAAGCACCCATCTTGTAGGCTACATGAAAGTATCATAGTGGATCCAATGAAAATATAACCAAGGTTCTCACAATAATATCAAGTGCCCCAAAAAAAAAAATTAAAAAATTCCAAGTGGCAACATTTCACAAAGTTTCATCAAACACATAGAACACAACTTACATAGTTTCAAATAAGGTTAACAACAAAGCCTCTGGTGAACATCAAAATAATTCAACACTCAGTAAAAGAAACCATAAAGTCATAAACATATTAAGAATCAAATACAACAAGAAAGTACATTGTTCATATACTTTAATTATATCAAATCAACACTAAAATCTTCTAAATAATAAATTAAAATTAATTCTTAAAATCTTTACCATCTAATCATTATATCAATAAAAAATTAAACTTTCTTATTAAACTACCCTCCAAAACTAATTTAACAAATCTAAATATTAAAATTAACCATTAAAATATTCTAAGTTAAACTTCCTTAAAAAAATATAACCATAATTAAATCTACAAATTTTATTTTATTTTTCCCCTTTTAAAATCATCCCAATTTTTATTAATATAAACTAAAATTCTAGCTAATAATCTTTTTAAAACTTAATAAAGCCTAACTTATCAGGGAAAGTTACATAAATCTGGAATAAAGAATATATTCCATATTCTTTAAAAAGAAACTTAAAACAATCTTCTACGTATAAATATAAAGTTAATATTTTGAATTAGTTTTTCTATTTTTAATATAAAAGAAGAATGAATTAATATAAAAGATAATTGTATTAAGATTTGAAGAAAAAAAAATTACAAATTATTTTATAATATATTTTTCTTTTATAATTTACATTTAAATATATGAGCAGAAAAATAATAGCACAACAACAATTTTCTTACAGTCTGATAATAATTCCGGGCAGAGTTTTGTTTTGTTGTTTGGATGTTTAGTTGTAGTTTTAAAAATTGCAATCATCAGGTTGGAAACACATCTTAAAATTAGTCACATAAATACATAATAATAATAATAATAATAATAATAATAATAATAATAATAATAAGTGATCATATGTTGGCATTACTGACAAAACTTTGACAAATTAAAAGATTTGAGCGAATCAAACTTGCAGTTGAAAGTTGGAGATTGTTCGTTGTGAAGAGCAGATTTTATTTTAGAGACTAGTTTATTGTTTGCAAAGCTAGCCAAGGAACTAGTTTTATGGTTGATTTTAAGAAAGCTAAGAAGTTTACTACTTTATTTTAATTTATTTTAATAAATTAATTCTTCTCAATTTCATCCTAAAATTTATTTTTATTTTTAAACACTGTACTAGTTGGAAAAGTTATCTCTTAATAAAATTTTATGCAAACTTTGTAAGTAATGAAATGGAAATACTTTTATCTTAAGTTAAAATGATTCTAGGCTTACACCGTGGATTACTGGCAGCCAATCTTAATCTCTCCTACAGAAATATTAAATTATCTTACAGGCTAATTAATCGAAAACACACTTTTCAAATCCATGGAGAGTAATGATTTATTTCATTTGATTCCAAACGAAGAAGTAAATCAAAAGAATTACTATCTTTGAAACTGATGATATACATAAAACTTTATTATAGCTATTTAACATACACACAATTTCAAACTCACAAAATCAATTGCAAAGCCCTACAATTAATTTCCAAAATTAACTTTTAGATTTCAAAAAATAAAAGAAAGAGCCTACCTCACAATCACACAACAAAATATGGCAAGGTTGAAAACTAATTTTTCCGTTCACTTCCAGCCTTTAAAACTACTTTCCTTCATTACATTTATTTCTTATGTCATTTCATTTATTTCTTAAAAATGACATTATTTAATATCTCTTTTATTTTAATCCACCTTGTAGTAGAATGTGATATTATATTAAATTCTATTTAATTGCTCTTATTACCCTTTTATTTTCTTACCCTTATTTATTTATTTTATCTCACTTTATTTTTAATTTATATCTGTATATATATTATTGTTATTAATTCTTTTGAAAAATGATCCAAATTTTAAAATAAATCATATATATATATATATATCAAGAAATAGGCTTCTAATAATTTTAAATAAATTTTTCTCTTAATATTAAGTTTGTTATAAAACAACATAATAGAATATTTAATTATACTAATTTTCTAATTTTTAAATGCATATCAAAGCACGAGAAAGACTACAAGACTTCAGACTGGACTTAGTATGGTAGCATGAAGAAAAGAAACAAAATGCAACCCAAAATAATAGTGGCAGTGTGGGTCTAAAGGCCATCTCTAAATCAACTATTTTCCACTGAGAGAAGACACGCTTGATCCTAGAAATTTAGGGGAATGTACCTAGTACCTGTAGCTACATCACTAAGTCAAACAAACAAACATACATGTACATATATGCAAATAGTAGCAAACAAGTTGGGGGAATGCAACATCGTGTAGATCTCCCGCAGAAGCAACTACGACTACCTCCCCTCATCTTGCAAGCACACCAAATAGTATGATAACATTAACATGATAAAAATGTTAGTAGTGTTAATACCATAGTCATAATATCAAGAATGAATATAATCAACAGATATAATATTTATCCATAAACACATTATACTTCCAAGTAAACATTAAGATATAAAATCATAGTTATGCTTTATATCATGAAATGCAATATGAGTAGGTAATCATTAAATCAAATAGGTACCACATATTATCTCATCACAACCTAATGCAAGTAAAATAAAAATATCAGATATAACTAGGAAGATAATAAACATGTCTATAACTAGCAGATAACTATAGCAACCAAAGCAATGTCAAAACATAAAAAATATATATCATCTTCCATCAATCCTCTCAAACCAAAATGAAATAAAACCTAATGAATGTGTCCACTTGGAGGGGCATTACACTTGCACCGATTTCTAAATAAGTTACTCCTCTGAAAAAGGCTCCACCTTTGTACCAAGCAATGTTCATTGAACCAACAAGTTCTCAGATTCAGGTTCATTCTCAGCATTTTCAATTACCACAACAGTTCATCAGTCACGAAGCTTCTTCTATGTACACTCAAAAGAATGGTGTCCTTCCTCACCATAGTTATAACAAGTACCCTTAAAGATAACTCTACCTGTCTTCCTCTTCAGTTCCACAAGTTTTAGCTCATCTTTTGCAATAGTCGGTTTATCAATCACCGAGTGATCAATCTTTTCCTTTCCCCGGGAGTTACTATGTTGTTTCCTCTTCAACTTATCTTCTACTTTTAGAGCATACTAATAAGCATCTTCAATAGAATCAATCTTCAGCATACCAAGCTCATCCTAAATATTGAATCTCAAACCATTCACATACCAAGCTACCTTTTCCTTACCAAGTTCTCTGTGTCCAGACCGAATAGTAAGTTTGTAGAACTCCTCAATATAATCTTCAACAGACAAATCTTTCTTCTTCAGATACTGCAACTTCTTAAATAAATCAAACTCATAGTTAGCAGGTATGAACTTAGCTTTCAATTTAGTCACCATCAATCTCCACCGATTGATCTTCAATTCTCCTTCATCTTCTCTTTCTTTTTGCAATTCTTTCCACCAAAGAGCAACATGTCCTTTCAACTTTGTCTGCGCCAACCTCACCCAAAGAGGATCTTCAATTTCTTCAAGCTCAAAGAAATCTTCAAGTTCACCAATCCAATCAATCAAGTTCTCAGGTTTCAAAGTACCAGATAAAGTAGAAACTTCCATTTGGTAACTATTACTTAACTGAGCTCCAGATCTATGTAACCGACTAGTTTTGTCTTCACCAAATCTATCTCTCTGGTCATCACCACTAGATCTAGTAGCTTCAAAGTCTTCAACAGCTTCCTCATAACCATCCTCAGTACCAACATTTTGAGGTACACCAGTCATAGCCCTCATGATCTCAGTGATCATGTCATTCTTCATCAGTTCCATCTCAGATCTAAAATCAGTTTTCACCTTCTCTATAATCCTAGATTCCACAACATCACAGAGATGAACAATCACTCTAGGGTCCAATCTTCTCGAAGGCATCCTTAAAGATGATAAAAACCCTCTACAACAAACCCTACACCAACCACCTTGTGGAAACCTCCAAGTTGTATGCAATTCAGATCGTAGCCTGCCACCTTGCATAGACAACCAAACCAAGATTCCACAAGTTCAGTGTCACAGATTTGCAACTCATATCATACGATCTCTTTGCAAACAAGATCAACTTCACAAGATCAAATATTTCTCTCATACCACTTGATGCAGATCAGGGATGGTGAATCCAATTAAGGACAGTCCAACCTCATAGCTAATTATCAACACAGTAGACTTACACAACAACACAAATTTCTTCAACTCAATTTTCATTAACATGCCCAACTATAAGGCCTTCTAGGCTAGGGCCAATTACAATCAAGAAGATTTTAGCAAGATCAACAAGATCCAATCCAACCTCAGCTAGTCTAGTTCTGAAAACTATTAGCAACTGATGGAAACCCTAAGGCAGATCTGAACTTGAGCTCGCAAGCCTCCAAGCAATCTCCTTATCTCCAAGCCACAACCACTAGCTCTGCTATTAAAACTATCAGATAATAATCTGATCTGCAAGATCTCACAGGATCCAAGATCTTTTCCACAACTTCACTAATCTGGTTCTCCCAAGCCTGTTGTCCTAAATAACTACCCAAACATTCCTTAAATACTAATCTTTAGCCACAAGTCAGCTAGAAGAAATAAATAATTTCTAAGCCAATTCACCTTCTACTACGAACAAATATTAAATGCGAAAAAATTCGGCTCTCAAATAGCCTTACAAACATTTAACTCAACATGTCAGCCTCCAGATCTACATAGGAGAATCTAACAAAAGATACCAACAATAAATGCACCAAGTCAGCCAACCAAATCACCAAGAACTCTAGTCGGTAAACTAGAACTACCGAGAGCCAGAGAATAACTGAGCGCTAGTGAGACAACGAACCAAGCCAAGCAACACTGAGAAACATAGGCATTATCAAGCACAAGAAGTTCCATCAAGTTCCTTCAACAACCAAGCTTCCTCAATAACTGAGACCATTGCTTAAAGTTGCAACTGAGTAACACCGGCCAAATAACAAACCACCATGCAGATTCACCAAGGACCAAGAATGCCCCTGCATTAGGTTAGAGGTGCATGAGGGTGGGGCTAGATGAAAGGGAAATGCTTCACAAGAAATTATAGCACACCTGCTGATGATGATTCAATAGGGATGATGGAGGAGGCTGGTGGAGATATATTTTCATCCCCCATAACTGAAAGGATTGAGGTTTTTACTTTTAGATTCCATAGAGTACCAGACCATTTTGATGTCGAGGTCTGTTACTATTGTATATATTTATAGCCCTATAGTTATGGCTTAGGTTTTCTAGTATTACTATTATGACACTTGTTCGATATTATGATGGTTCTTTTGTGCACTAATGAGGAGAATTGATACTATCATTTTAAGGTTGTTGTTAATAATGAATATTGGTATTATAATCATATGATACATTTCGTTAGCTTTTAGATTAAGATATTTCTGATGTTATGATTAATGAAGAAAATGTATGGATGAAGTGACATTATTTTATTCCCACTCAAAGGTATATTTACTAATTGATTGGATATTCTACATTAACCTTGGTCAACAATTTGTTAATATTCAATGTTGGCCTATTATTATGGCCCTTGTTTGTATTAGGCTTGATGTATTATAAATTTTATGTGTTAGTTTTTTCTTCTCTTCATTGGTTCCGGCTTTAATTCCCCCAACTTCCCCCCTTTTTTCTATTAAATGTCTTATGTTTTCTTTCTTTGATCTTTTCTCTTGCTATGGTTGTCCTTGTTGGCCTTCGTTCTTGTTATATTGGTTAACTGCTTTATTCTTGGATTGATTTTGGGTGTTTTTGTGTTCTTATGAGGACTTGAAGGTATGTGTCTATGAGGCCTTTGTTGTTTCTAGCTATAGTGTGGTGGATGTGGATGACTCATTCCTTTGTGTTTTGTTGGCTATGTGCATTCTTGGTTTTGGTGTTGGGCCTTTACTTCTTCCTTTGGGATGATCATGATTGCATCTTGGGGACTATTATTTTTTTGTGAGTTTTAACTTTTGATGGCTTTTTGCCTTGATTTGATTATTGGTTTGTGTTTAGGCTTTGGTTTCTCTAATAGTTTTTTTTTTCCTGTATTTCATTTCTTAGTTTTTTGTTGGTTCTCTGGCTCTTTGTTTTATTCGTGGTTGTGTTGATTTTAGATTGTTTTTATTTTTTTGATTTGGTCTTATGTGTCTTTTTCTCAGCTGAATGGCTTTGTTCTATCTGGTTATTCCTTTTTTTTTTTAAATCTTTGATCTAGTGTCTATTTTTGTTTTTCTTTTAGCTAGCTTGGTGGAGGATATCTTTCTTCTTTGATATGTGATATTTCTTTTAAGAATTTGGGTGCATACATGTGTGTGTGTGTGTGTGTGTGTGTGTGTATCCATTGTGTCTTTATAGGCAATATTCTATCATATAGATCCTTTTGAGTAACTATATGTATGGATATATCCAGTGTGAGCATATTAGATTTAGATGCATAAATCATACTCTAAAGTTATGTGTGTATATGTACCTAATCATGATTATATTTCATATATTCATGGATATACTTGCTTATATTTGATCTTGGACATTAGGATCTAATATTTAACAATGGACCATTAGGTAATGTAGTTCCAAATGTTAGTGAAGTATTGACTTATCAAATTTGTAGAAACTCGATTTTAGATCCTTTATCATATTCTTCTTTCTATTATATATGATTCTACTATTTACAGGTAGTGTAATTATGATTGTTAATTGTGGGGGGCTTCAAATGTTATGGAGATTATTTTGAGTCTGACACCACAGAGAGTCTATTAAGATCCTTATTTTAATGGTTTATTAGCAAGGTATGTTTGGTATATAAATTCACATGGCAATTTTTATGTATTTGATATCTCTTCATGAACATAGTATGTTTCTGATAGCAATAATCATATTATCAGCTAGTTTTTAACATATATATTATCAAAAAAAATTATTTATGGATGTTCTCTTTAGTATGGTCTTCGGTGATTTTCCTAGTAGGTAGACCATGTTCAATTTGGCATTTCCTTGTTTACTATCATTGGTTAAGTATCAATTTATGATTGTTCTTTTGATGGCTTGGTGGTGGATATCCCTCTTCTTTGATAAGAGACTTATTTTGTTTATAGAATATGGGTGCCACTACATTTGTATATTCACTATAACTTAGAAGGTAGTATTCTCTCATATAGATCTTTATGAGTAAGTATATGTACGAATATATGCACTTTGAGCAGATTAGGTATAGATATCCATAGCATACTAAGGGTATGCTATGAATGTATATGGATATCTAATTGTGATTATATTTCATATATTCATGGGATATACTTTCTTTTTTTTTATCTTGGACATTCGAAGTTCACACTTCTCAATCGATGAAAAGCTATAGAATTTATAGGTGTTTATGTAAAATAATTTTTTTATATATGTAAAGACTTGTATTTTAATCCTTTATCATATTCTTCTATCACTTATATAAGATTATACTATTCATAGGGAGTAACAATGAATATTAGATGGAGTGGGGTTTCAGATGGTATGTAATATGTTTTGAGTCTTACACTATGAGGAATCATCAAAGTATCTTATTTATAATCACCCCTTCAATAATGGCTTATTAGCAGGGTGTCTTTGAAAAATAAACTCACTTGGCAATTTTTTTCATATATTTGATACTTCAAAGGATGTCAATAATTATGGAGGATGTTTCTATATAATGCATAGGTACACAGTGTATGTTTTTGATAAATGCAAAATTCCAGAAAGTTTCTTATTTGTTTCAAGGTAGGATTAAAGAAGCTGAAAAGGTGAATTTGTAACATTATATCCTCTGCATGTACTTTGTAGAAATGGCTATACCACTTTCACTATCCTAGAATTATCTGACAAAATGATTGTGATCATTGGAAATTTGAAAAACTTTTCTTTTAGTAACACGTAAAACTAGAGGTTTTCTTCACTCAGTTATTTCCTATCGGTGCCCATTTTGAACCGGCTTTGTAAAAGTTTTAAAATTAATAAAATTATTCAGCTAAGACCTATTATCCATCAAAAAAATAGAGGATGGTCAAGTTAAAAGAAGCCAAGTATATCATCCGGGGTGGCATTCTCTACAAGAAAGGGACCAATACAACTTTTCTAGAGGTGTGTGGATATAGAATAACAAAAGAAGTTACTCCAATGTTTTCTTGATGAAGTGTGTGGAGAACATTTCTCTTCATCATTAACTGCCTTTAAGATCCTAAGAAAATATAATTATTGACCAATAATGTTAATATATATGGATAAATGGGTTAGTAAGTTTGAATAATGTCAACAATTTAAAGGGAAAAACCAACTCATTGTGCTACCATTGAAACTTGTAGTGACTGAAGAGTCTTTTCTACAATGGGTCCTTGATTTTATCAACCAATAAAATCCATACACTATTACCAATTACACACATATATTAGTAGCCACAAACTATTTCACAAAATGAGTAGAAGCAATTCCTATGAAGACAATGTCAAAACTAGTCTTGAACTTCATCAAAGAAAATATTCTAGTAAGTTTCTAGGTTCCTCATTTTAAATCATAAATGATAATGCTATGAACTTCTTCTCTTAAGAAACATTTACATTCTTCTACAAATATGGTATCATCTCAGCCCATGCATCTAATTTACTCACAAGTTAATGGTTAGGCTAAAGCTAGCAACAAGAACCTTCTTAGTATTATTCACAAATTGGTTGAAGAAAATCAAATAAGTTGGCATAAGAAGTTGCATGCTGCATTATGGGCTAATAGGAAAACTAAAATGAAAGTGATTGATATGTCCACATTTGAATTACTTTATGAGACTCTAGAAAAACTCCCAATTCCTTTAGAGCTCTCATCTTTAAATCTTCAAAATGCATTAGAATACTATGAGTTTGAGGACTCATTGGAGAAAAGAATTTTGTATCTAACTAAAATAGAAGAAAAAAGAGAGACTATGGTAGATAGGATCAAGGAAGATCAAACTCTTGTAAATAATTTTTTCGATAAAAAAGCCAAAAGTAAAAAATTAAAAGTTGGTGAACTTGTCTTGCTTTGGGATAAACAAAAGGATCCAAAGGAAGTCCAAAAGATTTGACTCCTTATAGAAGGAATCATTTCAAATCAAACACACTAATGGTGAAAATTCATTTTACTTAGCCTATATGGATGGTATGTACCTACCCTTTCCTTATAGTGGGCAATATTTTAATCTTTATAATCTATGAGGCATGTTGTTCTTTGTCTTTATACATAGATTAAATATGAGCTTTTTGGTTTTGTTTGTTAGTTATTCTTTTCTATCCACATTCTTTTGTTTTGTGTTGTCCTTTCTAGAGTTATATCTTCCATCCCTAATTTGGGACTCTATTTACTAATTGATATTAAGCAATGATCTTTTCAAGATTTCGGGTTCCTTTCTTTGTCTTTCATAGCCATTGTCCCCAATCAAAGCCAAATGGTGTTAAAGTTATTGACTTGGCCAATTTTGAAACTTTTTCTTCTCTAGACTTGCATCAAAGTTGCTTCCTCAAATTTCCAAGAGTTAATTGAAGTCTTAAATACTTGAAAAATTTCCATAAAATAAAATTTTAGATTCAAAATATAATGTTCTTAGAAATTATATTAGGTTAGTAAACCTCCATCGAGACTTGACAAGGTTGTGACAACCTTGTTGAAACCTAATGTAGTTATCACAACCACTTCAATTTTCAACTGTCATTTAGACTTCTTGCTAAGTTTTAAAACTCTTGTCAATGTTTGCTTCTATTTCCTCTACCAGCTGTCAGATGTGTTTGAAAATGTAAATAAAGAAAAATGTGAAAATTTGAAAGCAATGTCAACATATTTTATAAGTTTTAGAACATGCATCAGAATCTGATGAGGTTGTCACAAACTCTCAAAGTTTCCTAATTTTTTTGAAGGCAAAATAAAGGTTGGGAGTTTCTCATGGTTTAAAAACCTCTATTGGCACTTGTTGTAGTTATTACAACATCTTAAAAGGTCTATGGATAATTTTTCCTATGTAAAATAAAGGAAGTGAAAAATAAAGTATTAAGTAGTATTTGACATTATGCATGAATTCCAAACCTCCATTGACAATCGAAGTGGTTGTCAAATCCACATAAAATTCTATCATGGAGAAGTTCCTTTTTCAAGTGGAATCTAAGTAGCGGGTAGCATGCCATTTTGTGCTTTTTACAAGTCAATAAAAGTGAGTCATATGTTCTTCTTCATAAATGTAACTATTTTGTCATCTTACTAGTGGATTCTTCTTTTGTCATCTAATATAGACAAATATTCAATCATTATAGAAAACATATTTTTTTATTCATTATATTTTCTATTAATAAAGAATATTAAATATGTGAAATGATGAAAAAATATATTCCTTGCTTGAAATATAACATATTTTAAGCCCATTCATGCTAGCTACTTTCAATTCTGAGGAATTTTCAAGACTTGTCTTATCAACATCAAAGCCTACAATGAATTTATAATATTCATTTTTTTGTTACTCTTCAACCACATGTATTCTTTATAATGTTTTCTTATTTTTTCATTCGTTGATTTGGATTGATTATTAAACGACTTTAAGTCATGACATGGATTTATTAATTTATATGGTAAAGAGGTAGTTAAAAACTCACTCTTAGACAAGCTTCACATAGTAAGAAATGATCCCCATATGTTCCACATCATTGCTATCTTGGGATTGCAATTTCAATGCCATCATTTATTGGTTGGATTACATGTTCCATTTTCATCAATGTCTTTCATGTTGCTCTTTCCCATTTAGTGATTTCTATGTGGAAATCTACATCTCTTGCCCTATTTTGTGCTCTCCTTTTTTATTGGTTCTGATTAAGTAAAAATAGGATTTGAAAGGTCCTAAAACCTTGTACAAAAGATCAGAAGATAGGCAAGACTGATCAACCTTAGACCAAAAAGAACAACAAAAATAGGGGCACTTGGCCCAACAAAAGACAACTAAAAAAGACTGCCAAGCAATCAGATACATAAAAAGATAACACTAGCAAAAGACAGATACAAAAAAGAAAGAAGGACAAAGCTAGTTAATATTCATTATCTCTGAGGCCTAAACTACTAAAAGGTCCATATTGCCCGTAGTAATCTGATCCTCCAGTTCCGTATCTTTCTTCTTAGTCCTAGCCCTAGTTTGGTTACCAATGCCTATACCCTTGAAATCCTTGGTCTCCTTGCCTATGTAGATCTCCATCTTCTCTACATTAGCCTTACTCTGATCAGTAGGAAGATTAATGACTTGGGTAGTCTGCTCACTATTCTTGTTAATGTTCTTTTCCAAATTTTGGATTTTATCTGCCAGAAAGATGATTATTTCTTCATACCTCCTATTGTCATTGTTTTGCTTGTCTAAAGTATGTTCCAAATCCATCACCTTGCCGCCCATTTCACCAAAATCTTCCCCCTTGCGAATAACCTCCATCTAGTCCTCCAAGCAAGATGCCAAAGGCTTGTCACCGAAAGTAGCACACTTAATCATATTAATGATCTTTTTATGTTCTTGTAAGTCCTCCTTCATAGCCTTAATATTAAAAGCAATAGTACCCAGGAAACACCCGAAGGATATGATACTCTCCTTATGGTAAGCATCTACAGTACTTCTGGTGTTCTTCCTAAGGGGGTCACTTGTCCCAGCCTAGTCATTGAGAGGAGTCTTGCCGAAGGCTTTTTCCTCCTCCTTATCTTTCTGGTTTTCATGATTGTCATCCCAACTTCCTCTTTATCACTGCCTTGCTCACCAATGTTGTTTTTCCCTTTACTTTTCTCTTTTCTTTTCATAGCATTCTCCTCTTCATCAAAAGAGGCAAAAAGCCCTTTTTTTTTGGACCCACTGTTATTATCTATTTGCTTCCCTTTAATCTTTGGAATCTTCCTTTTTTTTCTATTCTAGTTCTCATACTCCTCCTCAAAATTAGGAGAGTCAAGGATCTCAATCTTTCTCTTAATAGCACCAACCCTTCTTTTGCTTTTTCTTTTCCCTTTCATATTTTCCTCAGCATTTCTTTCATCTTCCATATCAGCTTCAAATTTCCCATCTGAGCCCTCATCCTCAGACTCCTCTTCACCAAGGTCTTTACCCTTATTGATAGGTCTTTCAATGTTTTTATCTTTTAGCAAATTATAGAGAATGACCATAAGACCCTGATGGGACGCATGATACCCTTTAGGGTCAATCTGAAGGTTCTTAATAGTATGATTCATAGAGCACATCAAATAATAGGGCATATTGATAGTCTCGTCATGCCTGAAATGATTTAAAATAACGAAATGGTGTCCGTAGGCTCTAGAGAATCTCCCATCAAGGGTTAAGTAGCTAATAGCAACATAATGAACAAAATGCCAAGGTCTACTAATATTAGTAGGATTGATAAACCCACCAACATGTTTCACCATCCTAGCCTCTTCTTCTTCAGTTTTCGGGAATCTTTCAACCGCCTTGTCAAAGTAGCTTCTGTCAAGGTAGAATTCCATTCCCTCCTTAGGAAGCCTAGTCTCTTCATCAATAAGGTCTTCATTGATGTCAAACCAATGGTTATTGAAGAGAATTTTTCCATTCTTCTAGTTCTTCAGAAAGTACTAAGTAATACCAGGGTTCCCCTTTGATTTTCTCCATATAGGCATTGAATTTCCCTTTCTTAAGAATTTCTGAGACCACCTCCTTCTATCTCCATTCATTGCAATTAAAAGGTTTGTATCTTTTCTTACTTCCTCCCATTCTCTCAATTTGAGAAAAATGCTGCACAATTATATTTTTAACAACAATCCCCTTTGAGTTATTAGTGTAGGTACCCGATCTTTTCAGAACCCAGAATCCATGTGAAGATAACACATCATTCCAAGTAGTAGCTTTGGAAATGACATTGCAATAATTATTCTTTACATTCCTCATTTTTTTCCCCATCATTTCTCAGTTGTATTTCACTTCTTTGATTTATGTAAGATCTCTCAAATTGGATGATAGATTTGATCTCCAATGAAATACTATCCTCATTCTGCCATGACATGATGTCCCCTTTTCTACAAGTGTGGTTAGCTACCCAGTCAACCGCCACATTAACTTCTCGGTAAATATGAGTAATAATGTAGTTAGTCATGGTTTTAATTTGATCCTTAGCATGAGAATTAATAATATTATCAATAGTCCATGAAGGATTGGATTTCTCATTAAGGCAATCAATAATATTCTTAGAATCATCTTCAAGCCATAATTTAGTATAGTTATGCTCTTTTGCAAGAAGGATACCCTGATAGGCTACCATAGCCTCAACCACATGGTTAGTCTGGGTACCTATTGGGATAGCTTGTATATCTTTACAATTACCTATCTCATTCCTGATAAGAATGCCATAACCCACAATACCAGGGTTCCCCTTAGAGGCACCATCAAAGTTCACTTTCATCCATCCTTGAGGGGGGTAGTCCCATTTAACATCATCTCTGGGGTCTTTTTGGTCCTTATTGTTAATTTGAATTCTCCACATTTTAAGGATTTTAATGTCCTCATCACCAGCATTGATAGCCCTCAAGTTCATAATTTTGTAGTTTTCACTGATCAAGCTTCTGGTTTTCTCAAACAAGACCTTAGGAGGAGTCTTAATGTCATGAAAAATTCTATCATTCCTCTCTTTCTAGATGGCCCAACACATATGAGGTAGAGAAAACTGCCATATACCTTTTATGTCTTTGTTTCTAAGAGTGATATTCCATGAATTGAACATACCCTATATATCACTGGGAAACACCCAGTTCAGGTGGAAGGTATTCATAAAGAGAGCCCACATCTCATGGGTGTAGGAGCAGTGGATAAAAAGATGATTAAAAGATTCTTCTTCTTCCCTGCACAAAATACACATGTTAGTTAAGCACATACCCCTCATCTTGATATTGTCAAGAGTCAGGATTTTGTTTTGTAACATCATCTAGAAGAAAGTATTAATTTTAGGGGTGAGACCTCTGATCCAAGCCTTAGCCTAAAAGGGAGCCAACATAGTCCTAAATTTCTAATAGTAGGCAAAGCCAACAGAGAAGTGACCATTAGAATTATGTTTCCATATCATAGTGTCTTCTTGATCATGTATCACAAAGACATTAAGCATAACATTTAAGGTCTGTAGATTGATATCAATCAAATAAAGATCAATCCACTTATTATTCACCCAATAATTAGCAACTTTAGAACCAATTTTTTCTTTACAAACTTCCATATACTGATTCCATTCAAAATTCTCAGATAGAGGAGTTTCCCCAGTCCATGAATCTTCCCAAAAATTAATCTTGTCCCCCTTTCCAATTTTCCATTTAAATCCTCCCCGAGTAATGCTCTTAACTTTAGTAATATTTTTCCATATGTAGGAGCCCATAGTATCCATATCAGAGTCCAAATAATTCTAAAGGTTAGGAATATTCTTCTTATATTTAAATTTCCATATAGTGTTCTATTCTCGCCCCGAATTGAAGCTCCTCCAACAAAGTTTAGCCAACAAGGAGTCATTCAAGTTTCTGATCCTTCTAATCCCAAGACCACCTTTCATTTTAGGTAAACAAACCTTTTCCCAGGAGACAAGAGCCAGTATTTTCTTCTTTTCAACACCAATCCATAGAAAATTTCTTTTGATTTTCTTAATATCTTCAGCAAACTTATTAGGGATACGAAAGAGACTGAGACCATAAATGGGAA
The DNA here is from genome assembly GCA_027943335.1 of Chamaecyparis obtusa. Taxonomy (NCBI): domain Eukaryota; kingdom Viridiplantae; phylum Streptophyta; class Pinopsida; order Cupressales; family Cupressaceae; genus Chamaecyparis; species Chamaecyparis obtusa. The sequence goes on along the minus strand of BSBK01007667.1, from coordinate 139,622 downwards.
TACTCTGAAGGAAAGAATTTAATAGTTGAACTTTACTAGCCTGGCTGAGGAGAGCACCTTTCTAGCCAGCCATTTTTTTGTGGAATTTATCAACAATGGAGCTACAAAAGGAATCTGGAGGGTTAAGACCAAGGGGAAGACCCAGATAGGTAGCAGGGAGCTGCCCAATTTGACAGCCCAAGATATTACTAATTTTTCTTTTCCTTTTATCCAGGACATTGATGAAGTACAAAGAACTTTTGTTCCAGTTGATGAATTGGCCAGTAGCTTTACTATGGTTGTTGAGATAAGTTTTAAGGTTTCTAGCTTCAGCAACAAAAGCTTCTCCAAGAAAAATAGAGTCATCCACAAATTGTTGGTGGGAACAAACATAATTGAGAGAAGAAGGTCTCAAGCCCTTAATATATCCTCTCTGGACTGCTCTATCAATGTATCTACCCAGACATTTAGCCATGTGATGACAAAAAAAATAGGAGAGAGAGGGTCCCCTTGCCTTAATCCCCTTGAGGACTTGAAGAAAGGGGAAGGGGAGCCATTAACCAGCACTAAAAAATAAGCAAAAGTAACTAGTTGCATAAGGATCTTAGTACTACATCTGTTGAAGCTGAAAGAAAGGAGAGATCTTTCAAGGAGGCTCCAATCAACTCTATCATAAGCTTTGGACAGGTCAATTTTTAAAATAAATCCTTCTTTCTTAGCCATAACTAAAGAATGAATATTCTCATGCACCATAATGATGGAGTCAAGAATCTGTCTACCCAAAACAAAACCATTTTATTGATGGGAAATCAGTTTGGGGAGGAGAATCAGTAGACGAGAAGTAATGACTTTGGAAATGATCTTATAAGTAGAATTACATAAGTTGATGGGCCTAAAGCTGTCCATAGTATCAGCCCCAACTTTTTTAGTGATGAGGGCTATGAAAGTGCCATTGAGTTCCTTGAGGATTCTTTTAGCTCCAAAAAATTCTTTAACTACATCAATAACTTCCTTGCCCACAATAGACCAATAAATTTGAAAGAAGAACATAGGAAACCCATTAGGTCCAGGGGATTTTCTACCTTCAAAAGAAAAGATAGCCTTCTTAATTTCCTCATTAGAAGGGATAGCTTTAAGAAACATGTTATCCTAGTCAGTAAGGATTTTAGGGATGTTAGCCAAGATATCATGTTGAGAATTCTGATCCAGATCAAAGTCCTGAGTGAGCAAATTCGAGAAATAGTCCTTAGCTTCCTTAGCAATATCCTCCTCCTTATCCAGCAAACTATTATTAACTCTGAGCTTAGAAATATTATTGGCCACCTTATGCCTGATAGCTGATAGATCAAAGAACTTGGAGTTCCTATCCCCTTCTCTAAGCCAGGTGTTTCAGGATCTTTGTTTCCAAAAGACTTCTTCCTTGTGTACCATATCATGATATTTGATAAGAGTTTCACTTTCTTTCTCCTTGCGAACCTTCTCATAATCTGAAATTTGGATGGAGTCCTAAATATCTTTAAGCTTTGAAGAAATTTTAGCCTTGTTAGAAAAAATATTCCCAAAAGACTCTTTGTTCCAGATTCTTATGTTGTCTTTCACATGTCTAAGTTTGTTAGCCAGTTTCTACATAGTTGTACCATCAATTTTGATTTTCCAGCATTCATTAATTTTTTGAGTTAGCTCCAAATGCAAAGTCCACATTTTCTCAAACCTAAAGGGAAAATTCATTTTTCTAGAAATAGGGTCAACAATAAAGGAAAGAGGATAATGATCAGAGCCAGCCCTGACAAAGGGACTCAGTGAATAGTAATAACTTTTATACTAGTCATTAGTAATAAGAGCTCTATCCAATCTTACCTAGATCAACTCTTTTCCTTCTCTCCTATTAGTCCAAGTGTAGTTGATTCCTTGCAGATATGTATCAATGAGATCTTGTCTAGTAATAAAGTTCATAAGATCAAGTCTGATGTCTAGATTAGGTTGGCTGCCTCCATTTTTCTCATCTTCCTTTAGAGGAGTATTGAAATCTCCCAAAATTATCTAGCTTTCTTTCTCAAAAAGGCTTCTAGCTTGATCAAATTTCACCCAAAATTTTTTCCTTTCATTCTTTGTGTTTGGAGCATAAATATTGGTGAGAACCTAGGAATTGTTATCTTTAAGGTGATGAAATCTAATATTGGTCATGTTATTATCTTGAGAAATGACTTCTCCCTCAATACTATTGCCATTCCAAAAGGTAGCTATACCTCCCGAAGCACCTTCCGAACTACCCCCAACAATGTAGTTATCTTTGAAGAACTTGAGGTTTTCAACTTTCTCCTTTGACATTTTAGTCTCTTGAATCAAAACAATATCAGGTCTATTATCTCTAACCATATTCCTGATAAGATCCTATTTATAAGGATTATTTAATCCTCATATGTTCCAAGTTATGATCTTCATTTCTTTTTGGATTTGATAACCTGTGGAATGGTGCTTTGAGTACCATCTGCAATGTTTCTAGTTGTTTCCTGGTTCCTTGTCCTTATAGCTAATGGTCTCCCTGGCGGAGATAGCTAGATCTTCCCAACATCAGGATAATAAGCTTTGAGTTTGTTATGGGGCTTATAGATCAGAGGTTTTTGAACTTTCTTTCTTTCTACTTTAGTAAAGCCTTTTTCATTGACGCTTTCACCCAAATATTTATCTATTTCATCTAGATCCACCTAGTTAGGCTTCTTTCCTGTATCATCCATCATTTCCTTTTGTTGGGGTGTATTATGAGACATATTAGACAATCCTGGACCCAGGACAATATCTTGTTGAGCATCTGTGATGATAAGAGCCTCCTCTTTAATTGGGGTTTTGGCAATCCGGTTAGATTCATCCATATCTTGCTCACCTGATGTACTCCTCTCTTGGTAAATCTGTTCTTTGGACTCCTAGTTCGAGGATTTATCTTCCTTTTGGGTTTCTATAGAATCTTGGACAAACCCTTCTTGGGTATTCGGGATATCATCTATGGGGATCTGTTTCTCCTTTTCCTCATCTTGCTTTGTAGGGTTTATGTCCTGTTCCTTTTCTGAATTAGGTACTTCTTTGTTACTTTTAACCATATCTTCCTTACCTTCAGTTGTAACTTCATTGTTCTTTTGGTTAGGTCCTGAAACCCCATTTGAGGATTCCCCACTTTTGCCTTTGGCTTTCCACACCTTTTTCTATTGAACTTTCTTGGCTATATTATACGGACATTGTTTAGCCCAATGTCCAGCCTTTTTGCATTTGAAGCACGCAAAAGGAATCATTTCATACTCTAGTTTTTGGATCCATTTTCCCAACTTTGATTCCATTTCAATTTTCTCAGGCATATCTTCCTCAGGTGCAATACCCATACATATCCTTGCATGAATCAGTCTTCTTCTAGATACAGTAAAAGGGCCGATTGAGAGAAGCTCTCCAAAAGATTTAGCAATTCCTGCAAAGACATCTTCATTCCAGTATTCAAGGGGGAAACCATGAAGTTTCACCTAGACAGGGATTTGAACTATGAAGTCCTCATTGATGACCATGTTTGGATACCATTTCTAGAGGAATGTAGTGGTTCTTCCTATACACCAAGGACCACTATTGATAGTCTTCTTTCTATCTTCTTGCAAGAGAAGAAGAAGGATAAATATCCTTTATGCATAGCAATGACATCAACCTATCCTTTAAGATTCTATTTTTTCTTTACAAAAGCCCAGACAACTTCGATGTTAGGTTTGACCCCTATGAAGCAACCAACTAAAGAGTTTTCTATTGATTTGATGTTGTGGTCAATGACCTGGTCAGGGATAGATATAGCACATTTCCCTTCAGATAGGTTAGAGATAACCTTAACAGGAGGAAAGCTTGACTTACATGTGGGTTTTATCCCAAATAGAGAAGACCATTTAACTTTAACCAGACCCGATATGGGGCCCCCTTCTGGGTCCCTAAAATCCGTTGGGCCATCTAGATCTTTGTTATCTGTGTCTTCACCAGGTTGTTCCATAGGGATTCCCCCAGAGGCAGAAGACCCTATGACTCTAGAGGAATCTGTCTTGGCAGAAGGACCGTTCGCAGGCAAGTTTGAATTCTGGTTTCTTGCAAGAACACCATCGCTCCCCAATCGCTCCTGTTCCCTGCTCCTGCTTGCCTTTGTTATTGGTTGCTCACATTTATTTTACTTCATTTTAGAAGCAACCCTCCTTCGATTTTATTGAGTAGTACAATGGTTTGCACTAAAAAAAGTTGTTTTCAACATGTGAATTGAGCTCAAGGTCATCTTTGTTTATTTTATACAACAATTACCACTATAAATTGAAGTAGCTATAGAATGTATTGCAGCCAAAGAAATTATTTTCATTCTAACAATAGAACTCAACCTCATGTTTGTTTGTTTCTTCCTCTATTTCCTCTACCCTACCAAGGGAACTTATGTCTGTTTTCATGGAATACAAATTCAAATGAAGATATACTATGTCCTTAAATGATATGTGGTACTTGATAAACATTTTTATCTCTATTGGGAATATATCCACCCTTATGAATGAAGCAAAAGAATCAAATTGGTAAACTAAAATCGACATAATCTTCGTGTCAAATACCAAATTGTTGATGGAAACAAATAGACCATAAAAGGATGAAGCAAAATGCATACAAAGAATTGATCATCAACCTAAAGTCAATATTGTATTTCAAAATTATATACACAAAAATACTATTTTATACATAGGACATTGTAAATTTAATTAATGTATCTTTTATGAACAATAAAATTATATTGTCAAATATATTAATTTATATTTTTTTCTATCAATGAACCCTTATAGCTTCTCTTAGTGGAAGTATTAGTATAAATTTTATAATATACTATCCAAAGATTTTCAATCAGAAAAAAACAATGTGGACAAATCTTTTTCAATGCTCTACAGACTTAAAAAATTATTGATTTCAATTTTTTTCATCCCTCTTTCACCTTCTCCAGGACAATTGTCGTAATCTAAATTTGCTTTGATGATGATTAAACTCTCCATACTAATAATTAACTAATAATAATTGTTGTACATGTTTTATGAATGAAGCAAACAAATCAAATTGGTAAACTAAAATTGACATAATCATTACACTTCCATTATAATCTTCGTATCAAATACTAAATTGTTGATGGAAACAAATAGACCATAAAAGGATGAAGCAAAACTCATACAAAGAATTGATGGTCAACCTAAAGTCAATATTGTATTTCAAAACTATATACACAAAAATACTATTTTATACATAAGACATTGTAAATTTAATTAATGTATCTTTTATGCACACATAAAATTATATTGTCAAATATATTAATTTATATATTTTTCTATCAATGAACCCTCGTAGCTTCTTTTAGTATAAATTTTATGATATACAAATTATTGATTGAGAACAACTGCGTGCGGTAATCTAAATTTTCTTTCACAATGATTAAACCCTCCTTACTAATAATTAACTATTAATAATTGTTGTACAGATTTCATAATTTAAAAAACCTTAGAAACCCTAAGGGCTCCAATATCTTCCTTTTCTATTATACCCTATGGGTTTTATGGTTAAACCCTAAGGGCTCCAATCTGTTCCTTATCTATTATGAAAGTTAGAGATGGCATCAGGGCTTGGTGTTGATGAAGAAGTATTGGATGGTTGGGGAATGAGCTCTGAATGGTTGAGAAGAAGTGCAGACATATATAAGGTTATCTGCAGCTATAAGTCAACTAAAACTCCGCAATCTCTCTTTGAAAGAAGAGCAACATGAAGTGAAGATGAAATCTTCACATTGTTGGTCTCGATCAGTTATACAAGGATTTGGTAAGTTGCCACTCGCCATTAATAACAATATTATTTCAGAGGGTGAAATCTTAAGATAATAAAGAATGTTGCCATTATGGTTAGGGAGAAGGAAGGGTTTATTATTGTGATGGACAAAGAAATAGATATGTTCAATACATAGATATTTCTCAGCTTGTATTCATTCATCATCCATTCAATACATAGATATTTCTGAGTTTGTATCCACTCATCAGAGAAAACCGTGAATTGTTTTTTCAAGCTTGATTTGATTTCAAGAATTTGATCAATTTCTAATAAATAAATGTAAGCTGATATCTTACATTCCCAGAGAAAATGAATGCTATGAAAAACTTCAAGTTTATCTTGGTTGTTTTGCTGTGCCAAATCAATTATATGATTTGGTGAGTCTCACAATACCTTACATATGTGAACGAAAACACTGATTATTCATCATTTTCCATTTTTTGGAGGCCAAAAAGAAAGTAGCAGGTTGTTTGTTATTTGAAGTTTTGGATCCTTCAAATAACAGGCAATGTGGTGGATGTTTAAACTTTCTATCTTAAGTATATTTGAACGGTGAACAAGACTTGAAGAAGCCATATGTAAGGAGACGATTGGTGAATTAGAGCAGAGGATACAGGAAGGCGGTGAAGATTGAGATCTCCTTTTGCATGACTTGTACCAGCCCTCTTGTCCATCCAAATATGGTATATAGTTGTGTAAGATCTCTCTATTAAGAATTTTTACTGTGAAAATTTTCACTATGTATTATGATTTTATAATTGTAATTGTATTTAATTGTAATTGTATTTAAGAGTTAGTTACATACAAACAAGGGCAACTGAGTGCTCAGTTCCGACCTTACAGTTTTATTAGATTAAAAGTTGTGGTGACTGATAATGGTAAAATAGAGGCAGCAAATTGATTATAAATCTTAACGAACTTCATTGAGAAAGAGATGTATATTTTTTTGTAACATATGTCTATTCTGAATTCATTGCAAGGGATGGATGTCATTCTTTTCTTAATTGTATTGACAGGCCTTAGCAGATAATGAAGCCAAGATGACTTGCCGTCATCTAGTGTATATATGTGTGTCATACATATCTATGTAGTTGTGGGCAAGTTGTGCTTGGCTACTTGATCTGCTTGGATTCTCATGTCAGGTCTCGTGTGACAGTTTTTTTTGTAAGGGTATATTGATATATGACCAATATAGAGGTATTGTTGATATTGTATCTCTGGCATCCTAGTTTTTGTTTGCTTGATGATTGAAAGCTAGTTTCTTCTGTATTTTCAATTGATTTTTTGAAGATTGGGTTCGTGGTTTTCAGTATTACAAGATTGGGAAATTTATAGATAGGATATCTCTTCAAATTATATTAGATTGGATACTTTCAGTTCCATTGCTGGATCTGCAGGCATGCTAGAAAATGTAGCTGCTATCGTAATCAGTTTCTCTCAATCTTACAGTTGTTTCATTAGAGCTATTTGTAGTGAGAAGAGGACTTGGGTCTGTACATTATATCTATTATGAATTGCCTATGTGTGCTATAAAGCCTGTTCTTGATAATATTGGCTATCAGATTGATAAGGAACAACTTAGAACACACAAGTGATTACGCTGATAAACCAAAAACCTAAAAATAATTTTTCAGTTGTGCACTGGTATTGAAGCTTCTCGCACTAAAAATAATTTACAGGCACATTCCCCACTCTGATTGTTGAACCGTTAAAAACACATATTGTTTTGTCTTGCAATATCATTTTTCGCTTGGATTGGTAGTGTATTGGCATGTAGATCAAATGTTAATGTGCGGAGAGGTCCTTCATAAGGGATGTGCATTGGCACATGTAGATCTTAGTGACTTTTCAGATCTATTCAATCTTCCAAACTGTAATAATCAAGTACTCTCGCTAGCCTAAAATCCTTAGTTTTTTATTAAACAGCTCTGCTATAAACATTGCAATTTTATTTAGATCTATAATCTACTTTTAAACTTTAAAAAAATTATATAATGTAATTGTTGAGGAGAAATTTGTGTTTTTTCATTGTATAGCCTACCTACCTTCCCTCTTTGATCTACAGTTACACAACCCATGCCACATTGAAATGTTGTTATTTTATAGCTTTTTATATCTAATAAGGCATAGTTCATTCTTCTAATTGTTTTCTGTTTCATATATATGTTGTTCTGTAGAAGTCTCATCTGAATGTTTTGGTTGTAGATTCTTTTTTAGGCTTCTAACTCCAGACGGGGTAAAATGAAGGAGAAGAATAAAATCAATGTCAATAATGTCCAGGTCAAGATCTGATGAATATTTTAGAGAAAGAATATGCCACTACTTGCATGGATGCAGGGACTATGACTGTGAGGTCATTAAGGGGATAAAATTGTACAAGTCGTGGGCTATGATAAAGTTATCATTGGATTGTGGTGACTCTTTGTTGGTATCCATTACGAGGTATGGAGTTTGTGTTTTTCGGATCATAAGATTAGTGTAAAATGCTAAAGACTCAAACATTTGTCACTGCTAAACAATGACTATGATGCAAACTTTCGAGGCTAGTTTCTTTAGGAAACTACAGTTTTTATCAAGTTAAAGTGGAAACCAAAAGAGGTATCAAACACATAAATAATTTACTAAATTCCTCTCTATGCTACAGCACATTCATTAATCAATAATCAGTTGAATCGATTACATATGCTCAAAATGCTACAGCATTCATTTTATTATGTTCAGCTACATACCACCTGATGTTCTAACCAATTTCATGATACCTCTTTATGGAGGTCTTAGATAATTCTAGAAATTACATTGGTTTTTCTCGATCTGAAGCAGACATACTAATTATTTAATGTTTCCCCTCTTTTGTCCTTATCTCAATCCCAATTCTAGAACATTTTAATAAATTTTGTGCTTTCTATTACATCTTATTAGTGGTCATTGGGGTGGGAGAAATTATACACCCCAAAACTCTCATTAATTTCGACCTAAATGCTAGTGTACTCACAAATTCCTTTGACCTTGACTGCTGTTTTCTTTTGTTTGTTTTTGATGTCCATAATCAGGTCTTCATACTTTGCTTGATAACATCAAACCATCTCTATGATCTTCGGATCTAATGGTGCCTTTCTCTCAGCCTTCTCCAACTACCGTAGCAGTCCTTCAAACCTTCAAAACTTCAATTTGAAACTTCCTACAAAGTCACTATCTGTAGATATCTTGCTAGACAATGTTTTCCTTCGAATTAAAACATTTATTATGTCTTTGAGCAATCAATCTTTTCATGATTTCTATTATTTTTCCAATATGAATTTTATTCTTTAGCAAATTTTTCAACATGTGTTATCGTTTGCCAACTCAATCTATAGCTCCATGCACAGTCCATGTTCATACAACCTGTCATAGGATCTTTCTTCCACTCTTTGTTCCCACATATCTTTCCACAATGATTTCTTAAACCATAAATACTATAAGGACGTGGACCTCAACACTTGTACTTTGTATGTCTTTTCCTATCACAAGAGAACACTGCACATATCTCATTCTTTGATCCAATTTGCATGAAACAATTCATCTTTCCTTTTCTTGTGACATACTCAAGACCTTTGTTTTTTTGCCTCACTGTTGTTTCAATTGGCTCTCTCATTCCTTATTCATGTTTTCTTAATCCTTGAGTTTATAGCGCATTCTTTTCATGATTTTCAAACCAATGTTCTTTTCATTATCATCACATCTAACCAAATTTCCAAACTCATTAACATGTTCATCTTCATCACAAACAACTTCAACAAAATTACACTTACCAAACGGCTAATTTTCTATACTAGATGAAGCATCACAAACGAGTTGTTTTGACCTTACACATTCATTCTCTTCATTTAATTTCGATATTTTCTTCTTATAAAAGCTATTTTCCTCTTCTAATATCTTTAGTTTCTTTAGTTTCTTTTCTAAATAATCAAGCAACTTCACTTTTTTTTTCTAATTCCTCATTCCTTTCTTAATCTCTTCAAATAACTTTACTTTTTAGTTCCTGCCATAGCAGGAAAACTATTGAGAGGGCTGATACATTAACAGTGATTAAACGTTTCTTTAGCATCCAATAACATTGCTCCATTTTCCTACCGTTACATTCTTTTTCTATGTTTGCTATTATTTCCTCATCGTAGCTACATACTGTTTAGCAGATATATTATTCCAAAGGTTTTTGGACTCTGCTATTGGCTGAGTTTAAGGTTGCAGGATAGAAGGTATGTTCACGAGGTGAGAGAACGCACGTCCCTCTAGGGACTGCTCTGCTCGAGATGGGCTTGACGTGGTGCCTGCACATTTAACAATATCATAGTTGATATCCATGCAAGCGAAGGCATGTAGATGTCGCTCCACGTGCTTAGTTTGCAAGAATATACATGACATGCATGGAGGTGGCACTCCGGAAACATTTCACGTGCCTTGTCTGTACTGCACTTCCAATTACCACAAATTGTTTTCACCACTATCAAGCTCATGCCAGTGCGAAGCCTGCTCTGTGTTGCCTTTCTCTCTGAAATCCTGAACCATAGCATCCAGATTGTCTTCTCCACTGGCATTACTGATGCTCTTTCAAACATTCATGGTTGTGCCCCACAGATTCCATTAGTATGGTAAGGATTGGATTATTTATTACCTGCTGCATTTCTTGGTGAAAAACAGTAATTACCAGCAATTGTGGTTCCATCTTGAATGACCGTTTCTAAATCCACCTTAACGATTGTGCTCGTTGTGAAAATGTATTTCTATTTTTAACGTTTTCCTTAAAGTGCGCCTTCTTTTCCGCTCTCCCTCTTTGCCTGTTGTGAAAATGTCATTTCTCTTTTTTGCATTTTCGGAACTCCCTAATTCATGGTTGGTAATTAAATTTTGTTGGGGCAGTTATCATGTGGAATGTGTCAATTTTCCTGGGTTTTAAAGTAAGTTCTGTAACAGTTTCTCTCCTTCTTTTAAATCTCTACTGAAATTAACATATATACTGCATAAAGTCAATCTGTAATAGAAGTCTAGGCTGTTATAAACATTTTTCAATCAATATTGTAATGTGTATATGTATTGAACCGTTGTGGGAAACTTAAGCTTGAAAATGGCAATAAATTTCATGTTTTCAATATCATCTGCTTGGGACAGAATAAGGATTTTTGAAATTTAATCTATTCTACATACTTTTAATTGAATGAAATATTAGTTTGTGTTTGGAATGGAGCTGGGCAATCTATAAGAAATATGCAACAATTTCTTGGCAAGGGTAGTGAGTTGGGTCAAGTTATTAATTTATTAGTATGAAAGTTAGTCTTGGGGTTTCATATAGCAATCCAGGACCCAGGGGGGACTTCATATTTCTTATGAGTAGATTAGCGGAAAGCAGCCCAGATTTGGCTTTTTTGTTTACATAGTCAGCTGGGGTAAGCTACTTCTTGAGTTTGAATAGGATTATAAGCTACTTTTTGTTCACATGAGAGAGTTTGGATTATCTGCAGAACAATTTTGGAGGGCCTAAATTCATTCCCATGCTATATGATGCCTCTGAACTACTAATTTTTCCTTTACTCATGTTTCATGTCACAATCCAAATAAGCATTTCAAAATGGCTATGGAGTTATGGTTTGTTAATAACCTAACAATAGTCAAATTACTGAAACCACTGAAGACATTTTATTTCTGATCATTCATATAGACTTCTTAACTATCCTTTACTCTTATTGTTATAAGATTATTCCATTGAATAATTTACATCACCATGTTAAAATGTCTATGCTTTCCTGGCTTGTTAATGCGAGTCACTGACATTACTGAGCAACAAAACTCCTGAAGGCATTTCACTTGTTAGGAGGCAAAGGAAGGGTAGACCTCAGGCTTCACCACCTTGCCAAATGATTTGTATCTTTACTTTTAATGGTTATCTTGTTTAAATGACTAAATCCAATAGAACTATACAGGATACAACAAAGGAGGAGGCTGCAAATGAGCTAATGAATTATGAAGTATACAGACTCTTTTACAAAAAAAGGGTACACGGCCTTAGCCAAGCCAGAATCTGAGGTTTCAGAATGTTTCTTGAAATATACATAACCTCAAGAAAACCAATCTTGGACAGAAGATGACGAATTAACCTTTTTCTTTCTGAACCATGCCAGCCCCTATCCTTGATTATCTAGAAAATGCTTTGGATAAGTTTGTTGATGGGACGTTCTTCTAGGTTTTAAACATATAGGCAACATCATGTCATACCTTCCCTGCCAGCATTTGGCAGGAACTATGCTGCATTGCAGCTCTTGTTCTTCTGACTACATTTTTATCTTCAATTTTGTTTAATTATTTCCAAAGATCGTAATTTTTATTTACAAGTACACATTTTTCTACTTGCCTCTCTTTTATAATTGCTTGTAATTTCTGAATTCTTTTTTGTCAATTTCATTAATGTTGTTTTTAAATGATCCATCTCGCAAATTACATTGGCATTTTCCTCTGTCACCTTTTCACCTATCTTTCCCATTTAAACAAATGACTAAACTCACCATATTCACTTGATTAATGTGTGTCTTTTGGGAGCTTCATTTACCTTCACTCTTCTGCAATGTCTTAAGACTTCTTCTTTGTTGATATACTGATCTGCCTCCTTTCTCAGATTTGAACACTTTTTGGCTTCAAAACTGCTTTGATTCTCTTTGAATTTCTGTAGCAACCTGTTTGGTTTTCCTTCAGAATTAGTCTTTATATACGACGGTGTTGTTCTTATCTGCAGCAGTCTCTAGTGAGCAGCTACCTCTTTGGTTTGGATGTTCAGATTGCCTTCAATCCTTAGCAACAACACTTCTTTTCTGACAAACATTTTAACTTAAAACCTCTTGGATAATTGACCTGAATACAGTGATCTTCCTCGATCTATGACTGTAATTATTCACTTCTTATCAATCACAAACATAAACTTCAGAAATAGAAACACAAACAAACCCAAATTCTCATAAAAAACTTCTCTCCCATGCGGCAGCACTTCCATTGATTAATCATTGAGAAGAAACATTAAATGTTCTCTTGAACGCTACAGCATTCTAACCTTCTTCCTCATCGATCCATCGATCAGTCACTATTAAACAATGACTATGATGCAAATTTTCTGGGCTAGTTTCTTCAAGAAAAGAAATATTTAATTGAGAATTTCAATAAAGTGGAAACCAAAAGAGGTAAAGAGGGTTAGAAACAAGCATTGCAAACCTATGGCGAGCCCAGAAATAGCACAAGTGAAAAATATCAGGATTTGGTTAGCAAAGAGCTGAAGTCCTAGCAACAAGGGAGAGAGTAGAAATACTGGAAGGAAAAAATAGGACAAGAAATACTGAAGAAGTGAAAAAGAGCAGGATTCAGTTAGTTAAGTGCTAAAGTCCTAGCAACAATGAAGGGACAATAAAAACACTGGGAAGAAAGCAATTTTTCATACTCATGAATCATCAGAGTGGGAGAAGAATGGTACACTTAAATTTATTGGCTTGAGTTGGAGATGAAATAAAGCTACTGCAACTGGATCGAAACAACATGATACAAGCTGCTAAAGAAAGGAAATGAAAAGGAATGGAGTTAGGGATGCAAATGAAAAAGGATCATTTAAAGAATCCATAAACCTAGCAGTATGCAAGGAACAAATTCACTGAGAATAAATTTTTAATGTCAGTAGAAGAAATAAAGATGGAGATTGAGCAAGTTTTTTGCGTGCATTATGTCTGTGAAGCTATGATAATCCAGCTCCAACTGTCCTCCAACAGATCAAAATGATGGCGGAGCTTGTAAAAGTACACCAATAGCAGCAGAAGAAGAAATATGCAGAGATACTCTGCGGTTGAAAGCAATAAAACAACAATTCAAGATTTTTTCAACCCAGGGAAGTTCAATCTTCAATCATAGATCAAATTTTGATGAAGTATGACAATGCCCTGCTAATTCAATAGAAATTTAGAGCCCCTAGAGAGTAATGTCTAGATTTTATAGATTCTCTTTTGTGTTTTGTATGTCATTCGTTGTAGTTACATTATATGCCTGCGTATTTCATTGTTCATAGTATGGCATCAATAGAACCCTCAATCAAATATGGACTTTTCAGATATTCTAGCAATTCTTGCATATGAGGACCATAATATTAAGAAGACTTATTTATTGAAGCTAAACACAGATATTTTTAATTTCAAATGTTAATTAACCTAGTCGAAGTATAACCTTGAACCCTTAACGCTTTGTAACTTCTCGATCGAGGGATGTTGGCAAGTACGATCCCAGCTTGTCATGTTTCCCCTCGTTCCTCTAATTTTGTTACCACTCACCTTACCTTTGGACATCGATTTACTAGTTCACATCTTATCAACTTGGTTTATTTAAAAAAATGGTGTGTTTTGCCCTTAGATTTTGGGCGTGACTTGGTATCAGAGCCAGGTTTGGAAATACTTTGAGGTTTTGGACCAATACTTTGAGGTTAATTTTTTTAATAACTTGACTTAAAGATTCAATACGTATTTATACATACTACTGCTTAAGTTGTTCTTATAAATTGGAATAATGATTGATTGGAACGGACGATGTTCAGTGATAATGAAATCCAATCCTTATTTTTATAAAAAGAGAACGATATAAGTGAACTTAATTAAAAAGGGTGCCAAACCATTAGTGAAGTTAAGTTGTCCCCTCGATCCTATCTATAAGGTTGAAGCTTATAATTTGAGAGATAATTTGAAATAAAACGATCATGTTACTAAATCTTACTTAATCAAGTATTCTTAAGGCCTAAGGAGACGTGGTTATTCAATAAGTACGCGTGCGGGAATGGATTAGTTATGGAAGAGTTTACCTAATGTTTGAACAAGGAATGAATCATAGAGTTAGGAATGAATCATAGAGTTAGTGAATGCACAACATTGGAACCACATACCCTTACTTTGTTCACAATTTAAAATCTTATTGTTCCTATTGGGAATATTGTATTTTGAGTGCAAGCAACTTAAACTACTCGTGTGGAACCATTAAGAACATTTATATTTCGAAACTATGATGCATAAATTTTCTAATATGATCTTTTCAACAATATTATATTGAATATACGAAATAACACTGGAAGTTACCTTAGGAGTAAGAAAGTAATAATTTGCTTGGTCAATAAAATTGATCAGCACATAAGAACCCCACCTTTGATTAGGAAAGAGAAGACTAATTTAGATAAGTAATGGTAATTCAACTCCCTAGGAATTCCTTCAAATTTCATGAGTAAAACTTAATGACTATAATACGATAGTAAAATGAAGCCAATACAAGTGTTAATAGAAGAAATGAAGCCAATACAAGTGTTAATAGAAGTCCTTTGGTAAGTAAATGTGAAAAACCCTAATCGAGGTACACTACCAAGATGATACAATGATTGGGGTAGGAATGTAATCTCTAGATCTTTTGTGTCCTTATACATTGTAAAGTATTTATGAATTACAAAATAGGGTAGATGTCATCTTTGTACCAATGACCTTGTTGTTGGTGTTTTGGAAAATAATTGAAATAAAGTAACGAAACTATGAACAATATGTGACTAATCGAGGTACACTACCAAGATGATACAATGATTGGGGTAGGAATGTAATCTCTAGATCTTTTGTGTCCTTATACATTGTAAAGTATTTATGAATTACAAAATAGGGTAGATGTCATCTTTGTACCAATGACCTTGTTGTTGGTGTTTTGGAAAATAATTGAAATAAAGTAACGAAACTATGAACAATATGTGACTAATCGAGGTACACTACCAAGATGATACAATGATTGGGGTAGGAATGTAATCTCTAGATCTTTTGTGTCCTTATACATTGTAAAGTATTTATGAATTACAAAATAGGGTAGATGTCATCTTTGTACCAATGACCTTGTTGTTGGTGTTTTGGAAAATAACTGAAATAAAGTAACGAAACTATGAACAATATGTGACTAATCGAGGTACACTACCAAGATGATACAATGATTGGGGTAGGAATGTAATCTCTAGATCTTTTGTGTCCTTATACATTGTAAAGTATTTATGAATTACAAAATAGGGTAGATGTCATCTTTGTACCAATGACCTTGTTGTTGGTGTTTTGGAAAATAATTGAAATAAAGTAACGAAACTATGAACAATATGTGACAAATAACTTGACTATTTTATTTTGTGCTGATTGATAGTACACAAGTATTGGAGCCTTGATAATGCGATTATAAATAGAAGAATATAATTTATTTTTAAGGAATTTTACTTTTCGGTAGTTCCTTGTGCCTTGCGAAGTTAGCTGAAGAATCTTCTATGTAAATTTTGAGTTGGAAAATATCTATTTATTTTAGTGTGAGAATATTATGTATCTTTCTATGGTATAAATGAGTAGAGGTAGGAAACTACCACACGAAAGTGGAATCTCTTATGTCATAATGTAGGAAATATGGAATGGGAATATAAATTCTTAGGATAAATGTGTCAAACCTAGTTGATTAAAGAACTAAAATTTGATCATGTATAAGATGGAGAGTATTGACTTAAAATGACATAAGACAAGATTGTGAGTGTGATATATTAATTCTAATGGGGTAATCATCAAAACTATTAAAGTATATTTCGTATAAATTGATAAATGTAAGAAAGAGAGAAAGTCATACCTATATTTCTTTACACCATGTATAAATTTGTACACACCCCTTCTCATGATGTAATGTGGTGTGCTTGTGGGGATGTTGTTTAAAGTAGATATTTATGTGGTAATAATGTGGATAAAATTTGAACATGTGTAGTAATATAAATTAATAAATGTAATGCCTAATGTGTTGAGTGAAGATAAATGTGATGTTTACTAATTGAGTGACTTGTTCACCTAACCTAGAGAAGGTTGTGGTGGACATCGAGTGTCAAATCACCAAATAGAACCACTTGAGAAGTTTTATGTAAATATGATGGAGCAAATTTTCATATGGATTAATTATGATAGTAGGTGTGCTCATGATGTTATTTTGTTGGTAGTCGTGTCTCTGGTCATTTCCCTATCCATTAAATAGATATTCTTGTAAATATTTTAATAGTTTTGTTGTACGCTTTATTGGCCTAAGTGTGCATTGGCCATTTTATGTTGAAAATTACGATGTTATATTTCATGTTGTTGAGAGAGGAGTGAACCACTTGGAGGTGAGAACTTCTCTCAAGGATAGGAAGATGTTGTGGGTATGAGTACCCTTGAAATGATGTTTGGAAATAGTGCAATATTTTATTAAGTAGGTATAACTATTAAATATCCACTTGCCTCCCTATTTTGTGTGTCCATCTCTCACCCCAAGAAAGGGTTCCTTGGAAAACAAAAAACAAAAAACAAAAACCCATAGGGCAATATCCTTTGTAAGGGAGTATTTGGTATATTTTAAATATTGCTATATAATAAGTAGGTTGAGATTTCCCCTTCTCCCTCTAGGTGGCCTCAAAAGGAAACATAGTGTAGGTAACAATCATGATAAAATGTGGATTGCTAATTTATTTTATTTTTTTGTTTAGTAATTTTATTTTATTTTTGTGATTGCCAACAATGTAAAGTTTCCCCTTCTCCCTCTAGGTGGCCTCAAAAGGTCACATAGTGCAGGTAACAATCATGATAAAATGTGGATTGCTAATTTATTTTATTTTATTTTTGTGATTGCCAACAATGTAAAAGTAATTAAATTATGTGTTGGGCTTCTTAACAAAATGTTATTTTATTATGTCCATATTTGCCTTATGGACTTGTTTTTTGCTTATTTTGTATTAAAGTTTTACCAATGTGGCCACTCTTGAATCTTACTTTATTGAATCACTCTTTTCAAATTTTAAATTATAGATTTCATGATTGTTGTTGAGGCTCTTTTTGTTGAAAAGTGTTGGCAAGATCATTCTTCGTAAGTTGTATGAGGGAGAAGAATTAATGGGGAATCCATTATTATTATTATTATATATATGGGGGGGTGGAATTTATTAGAGAAGCTTCCTATCACACTATCCTCTCCCTTGTCATTAGTATTATGAATGACATACGTGTAGCCCTTGTGAGATTATTTGGTTGTGTTGTGTTGTATTAGTGGTGTTATGTAAGGGCATTGTAAGTCTAGTTTATGATCTTATTTCATAGATATTATGTCGAGTATCAATAAATATAATATGAGATTAGTATAAACTAAGAATTAGCAAAGTGACATACGATATATGGCTTAATATTGGATCTATACACCAAATATTAAATTTATAGGTACCAACATCAACAGTGATGTTAGATAACATTTGAGTTATGTTGTAAGGAAAAAGTTTCATGTACTAGTACATTTTCAGGTGACCTTTGATCCCATATTGGTGTGTTGGATGATACTACCTTTCATGATCTTGTTGCTAGATGTAGATATGGCAACGATGCAAAAATAAGATAGATTATGAAAGTTGGATAGATAGTTCCATTGTACAAGGTTTTACTATTAAATTTTAGAAGTGCTTAAACCAAAAAAAACATACCCTTAACAAGTATTATCATTAGATTTCTACATTACATGAGATTAAGGTTAGAATTTACTCAACGAACTAAATAAGATATCAACATGGGAATTATGACCCTAAGTTGGGTAACTTCCAGGAGGAAGTTCATGCCTAGGGGGGAGGATGTGAGGCCTCACCCCAAGTTTGGCATACCTTTTCCATTGATCATTATGATAGACCTAGTAATTGGCTTAATGTTTTGATGAATAAAGAGATTTTACTCTTTTGATAGGGATTTGATTACATGAGGTAATGATACATTATATTTTATGACATTTTCCATACTCACGATGTTGGTTTTATGATGCATTATGACTTGCATTATGATGTTTGATTTAGATAAATCCTGAGATGTGGCAATTTGGGTATATATGTTGATATGAGTTATTTAGGACAATCAAAAATTAGGATTTAAATTATGTTGAGATGCGAATTTCATTGAAGGTTAAATGTTAGGTGATGAAATATTGTTGATTTTTAGGACATTATGTTGGTTATTACTTGATGGATTGGTTTTTTTATTATAGACCATTTGGATGATGTTAGAATTGATAAAATTAATGCTTACATAATTTAGATAGAACTACATCATGATTGATAAAAAATAGTAATGATTAGTGTGACATGTGAGTTAATGAAATCTTGTTTTATGATCTAGTTTACATATGTTCATTTGAAAGTTAATGATTGAATTAATGAAGAATGAATTTTGAAAATTTTGAGGATGTAATTCATGTGTTAGGGGATTTATATGTTAATCCCGATTCTACATTTTGGATTTCAACGATTATACTTCTTGGGATTACTGATATTTGAACTGAGTGTGCAAGATCATGACCATGGAATTTTTTTGGAGAACCATGACTAACCCCTATGTGAATCATGTAAAGCCAAGGTTGCATCCATTGAAAAGACAAAACCTCATTGCAATGTATTTTCTTTCGTATTAGTGTATGGTGTAAATTTTAATTTGCATTGCATTCATTAAATTGTGTAATCCAAGTGGATTTTAAAAGTGTATTGTGATGTGGTGTCAATTGACACACTTGTTGTAAAAAGATGTGGCATGGCATGTCCACTTGGAAGGCTTGAGAAATCCACCTTACCCACTTAATACCTAGTTGATTTTCCCATAAGGATCACTTGGTTAGTGAGCCCAAAGTGAAGTCAAATCACTTGGAACCCGTAGGTGAACTTAATTGGGGTTTTTGAGGGGTTATATAGTCACCTAGGGTTGAGTTTA